>JARVGP010000972.1:0-23861 GCA_029876185.1 Mansonella ozzardi
TTTTTTTTTTTTTTTTTTTTTTTTTTTTTTTTTTTTTTTTTTTTTTGTTTTTTGTTCGTTTTGGTAAATAAAATGTTGTTCAATTGCAAATAACATTTCATCTCATCTTTAAGATTGAGATGAATAGTATAATTTTTGTAAAATTTTGCAGCAAATTAGCACTGCAGCAGTCATTAAAAATGTAATATGATGGTTCTTCTTGAAGTGTTCGTTTCCCACGGAAAGCTTTCAGTGAATCAAATGTAATTGTGCTCGGAAATTATAAGTAATTCGTACTCAAAGAATGGGTATAAAATGCAGTACAATATCTTGGTAGGAATGGAATGCAGATCTTGATTGACTTAATGTTATAAACGAGTTCCGGTACTATTATAGTTTCGGGTTCTTCACAGAGTCATCCTAATTTTATCTTAATAACAATATCAATATTTTCCGAGCAAATTTACCCTTGCAAAATTCAAATTATTCTTGTTCTGCCGTCTAAAGATTCATATATTCGACATCATTGGAAAACAGTATTGAATGTTGGGATTAAATATTGAAATTAAAAAAAAATACTTATTGACGCTATTCTAGTGGTTGCTATAGAAACAGTATATTATGATAGCAAGTTAGCCAAATAATAAAATCCATGAATAAATAATTGACCTTTGCCCACTCTATTCCTACTTTCATTTTCTTCAATAAAATCTTCAATACAATGCTTTTAAAGATTTAAATAGGTAAAAAGGTATGTTATACACTTCATTAACTATCTTCCATTTTTTTATACGCTAAAATATTCATACTTAATTAGACAAACTTTTCATGGGAAATCATTTGTGCAGAGAAAGATGCCACCATTGAATGTGGATGAATTGAATGAATTGTTTGAAGAAGGTAGTGATAATCCTGAAATAGTAAATCGATGGTATGAACAATTATCAGAGGTTAGTGCAAAATATTTGTTAGTTACTTTTCAAACTTTAAAAAATGATTCGAATTCGAGTTTAAGTTATGATGGAAATTTTGCACATAATTCCGAAATAATTATCAAGCGTTAATGCAAAATCGTTTCATAAAGTCCCAAAGAATCAGTATTATAATTGAAAACTTAAAAAAAGAAAAATCAGTATTCTAATTTGAAAATCGTAACATTTAAATTAATATGACTTTTATTTCATATTTATAAGTATGTTAAGCACTGGATGATTGTTTACTTTACCATGCTATGTTTAAAGTTATCCAGCAAAAATAAAATCAAATGATTCATATGAGTATTCTTCATCGCAGAAATATTTTTCTTTGCAGGAAATAAAAAATATGTCCTTAAATTTAAATTTAATTTGATATTTCCTGGAAGTCCTGCAGTGTCGCTTAATTTAGCAATTATTTTATTTGTGCAACGATTTAGTTTGAAGTGGATGACATTGAAGTATCGGATAGTGTTAAGCCAATTGTGAAAGCATTAAAATGGATCATGGAATATGAACATGCCAATGCGGAAGAGTTGAAAGAGTTGGCGGTAAAAGAAGCGATGGAAATGGATGAGAAACAAGAAAATTGGGAGGAAGAAAAAGAACACATGAATGTATGCCATTTAGTAATCAAAATAATTAAGGCAATTAATTAGCAATTTGTGTGATCACACGAGTTCAATCAATCAGTAGGAACAACTGATGGAAGAAGACATTTTTTATGATCCTTAATTGAGCTATTCTGAAGTGAAAAACTATTCCAAACTGTTCTATTTAGCAATAATGATTGTTTTTTGAGCAATTCATCATTGCACTCATTAGCGACTGCATTAATAATAAATAGCAGTATTTAATGAATGGTATAATAAAAAAGAATTAAGCTAAACTTTATCATTTGAATATTCAGAAAGATATTCAGAGAATCGTCAGATGCTCATTAACTTATGAAAGATGCAGTCAACGTTCATTCTACACAATTTTTTGTCAAGAATTCTAATTTTCTTTTGCACTTCGAAGTTACCAAATTCTAGAAGAAATTCAAAAAATTCAGTTAACTTGAATTCAATTTATTTTACAGCTTGAATTTAACTTTTGACTTACAGCTTGAACTCAAACTTTTGCGTGAGCGCATAGGTGACACAACAAACGCCAGCAATCTCCATGAAGCATTTCAAGTACGAATTAATAGTTTAACGGAAGAGAATGCTTATCTGAAGAAAAGAAACAAAGAACGGTTATCCATTTTTGGTTCATTTTTATTTTTCAATATAAAATGTCGAAAAAAATAGCTCAGACCTGCGAATGAGTTGAAGAAGAAAAAGAAAAATGAATTTACATTTCCAATTTAACATTGCGGTGAAATTTCATCAGAACTAAAAATAATAGTTGAATATAATGGCTTATTTTAGCGACCGTGAATTGGCAGAACAAATTAATAAGATTGAAAAATTAAATTCACGCCTAGAAGAAGTTGAGAATGAACGATCTAAACTTGTTCGACAGGTATAACCTCAAATATTTCTCTCAACTTTTGACAGTACTTCAAATAATCTGAAGCATTTTAATTCAAAATCATTTTAGCAAACATTTCTGGATGATTCCATTCGTGAACTAAACAAGAGCCTTGAAAATAAATCAGAAGCATCTGCAGTAAATGAAGCTGATGCATGTAAATTGCGACAACGAAATCAACAAGCTGCATTACTTTCCAAACAACTTCAGGTCTATTCTTAGATGCTTAAGTAAATAAAGTTTAGTGCAACACAGGAATTCGCAATAATTTTTGCCTTTAAATTCCCTGAAGATCGGGAAAGGATACGTAAGTAAACTATTATCGTCAGGAAGTGGCACAGCAAAATGATGAACTGCGAGCGGAAATTGAGCAACTTTCAAAAGCGCTTACTTCAGCAACAAAATTTATAGAGGATACTGCTCAGAATTATCAGGCAGTCTATGGGCAATTATTGGAAAGTGAAAAGATAATCGAACGTTTAACCAACGATAATGAATTACTCAGTAAAAAGGTAAAAGTATCCGAACTTTGTACATTCGCGCATTCTTCTTCTAGCTATCATCAATCCAAATATATTCTTTATCTGCCTGAATCAGTCATTAGATCATTATCTTAATTATTATTTATTTTTCATTTGCCTATTTGTTTATTATTTATTTACCAGTTTATTTGCTTATTTAGTGTGAGCTATGATTTACAAACTAAGAACCATGGATCATGATTTATAAACTATGATCTATGAACTTTTGGCATGAATCATAAGGCCATAAATGATGATATATGAAGCAGGATCTAAGAATAATAACCATAAGCAATTAAATATTAATTATCAATTACGAATTAGTAATTAGTCATTTATTATTACTTTAATACCCTCGTTGATATTATTATTATTATTATTTTATCTATTAAAATTATTCATCATTACTTTA
This sequence comes from Mansonella ozzardi, assembly GCA_029876185.1. Taxonomy (NCBI): domain Eukaryota; kingdom Metazoa; phylum Nematoda; class Chromadorea; order Rhabditida; family Onchocercidae; genus Mansonella; species Mansonella ozzardi. The sequence continues at coordinate 3,402 of JARVGP010000972.1, forward strand.
TTCAATCCTCGTTTAATACTTCTTCAAATAATTTTATCTATAACTCAATAATTGGAAAATAAAAAATTTAAAAGCTATATAAAAAGGAAACAGGAAGAGGAAAGAAGTTAAAAGTTGTAGAAATAGTTATCAGACAGAAGAATTATTACTTAATTCTAAACATTAAGCTCAAACTCAAACTTCATTGATTTTTAGAAAAAATCAATGATTTTTGATTTAGAAAAATTGATTTAGAAAAATCAAAAATCAATGAAAATCAGTAATGAAGTTTTACTAATTGTATGACTTTTTCTATAAAAAATTAGATTTTTTTTTTGTACATGTTTGAGCTTAATTACATTTCAGCTTAAAGGCGATAAAGTAGCATCTGAAAACTTGGGAAATGGTGACAAAAACTTAATACAACATTACAAGGTATAACTTTAATTGCTTTGAAACTTTCACTGGAAAGATGATTTCAATGGCCAAGATTTTGAAACTATTGGTTATTTTCATTTATTTACATACAAATAATTGCTAAAGCCCAGAGAAGTGTTAAATTTGAAGGCAACAGATATATTTGGTAAAGAAGTTCACACCAACTACACTTTACCTGAACATACAGCAATATTACAATGCTTATGCAGTAATGGTATATGGTATAAAATTCAGAAATTATCCATATGAAATTTTTAGGAATTGCTTCAAAACAAAGATGAGCAAATTGAAGCATTGCAACTGAAATACGAAACTTTGCAAGTTTGTTTTAAATTTTAGAAATTTAACCAAGCAAAAACAAATTCGTTAATTTTTTTAAAGCAGGAAGCGATTGATAAATTTTTTGATAGTTGTTTTGCTTCTATAAAATATAACGGTGACATTTCTTCCAGAGATGCTGAACATTTCTTTGGTCAATTTCAAAAAAATCATATAAATTTGTGCTAAGCATTAATCCAATCGATAAAATATGAAAATGACCAATCAAACAGTTCTGCTAAATTTTACCATATCTCATGCATTTGGTTCATGTTCAGGAAGATTGTTTTAAAGTTTCATTGCAATTTCATGTTGAATTACAAGAGTTACAAGCACAAGATGTGCTCGCGAAAGATGAAAAAGAGATGGAAAAATTACGAATGGAACTTCTGGATGCTACCAAAGCAGCTCGACAACTTTTCGATGTGACAGTAAAGAGTGATAAAGTCGGTGACATGTCAGTTGCACAAATGCAATGCAAAATTACGGCGCTCACTGAGGTTATCCATCATTCTAAACACTGTTAAACTTCAGAAATATTTTCTTTATGAAAGGATTAGTTCAGAGCGAATAAAAAAGTATTGCAGACTGTCAACAAATTGCATGCTGAAATTAAGCAACATGAAATGGAAAATAACGAACTTGTACGTAGCACAGAAATAAAAGATGCTGAAAATCAGAAGATGAACGCTGAATTGAAACGATTGCGCACGGTGAATTTTAAATTTGATTTCTCAAAAGATTCACAATTTATGACCTATAAGTTGAGGAAGCAGTTCCTCAGAAAAGTGAATATATGACATTTCTAAAAATGCTGCTGACATTTGATATTTCCGAAAATGCTGAAGTCTGCAGCATTTTTCGAGAAGGTTAAAATATATTGTTTTCCAAAAAACTAAATTAATTATTTTGATAAAAAAAACCAATTAATGAATCGAATGTCGGCATCAGAATACGAATAATAAGTATGTGCTAGTTTTATAGAAAGTTCTTAAATAAGAATTTATTTATTAATCTACGGAAATTGTAAACCTTTTCAGGAAATATATGGAAGTGCCGAAGATGAAATTATTCGTTTGGAAAAACAGCTCAGATTTCGAGAACAGCAGATCGAAAAATTGACAGCTAAATGCTCACTGTTACAAATTGAATTGAGTTCTGCTTTTGATACTTCCGATCACACATTAGCAGATTCCATTTCTGCAATAAAATCTGTTGAGAAATCGTTGACACTGAAACAAGACAAAGCTGATGATAGAAGTGAAAGAGAACTGGAAAAATTCTCCAAAGAAAGTTCAGTAAGCACTGTGAAAATCAAGAAGAAATCTATAAAAGACAAGAAAAGAAAGAAGCAGTATGAGGGAAGCCTAGAAAGTTTGGAAGCTAGTGCAATGATCATTTCGTCACTCAATCATGAATTGATGCTGCTCATGCAGGTTTCAATTTTAATTCTTATCATTTATTTTAATTATCAAAATAATGTATGCCATCTATGCTACTTTAACTTAAAATAAGTTAATGTGTCAGTTTTAAAAAATTACAGTCATTAAAAGCTCCAAATTATTTTTCGTCTTTCTTCTCTGTTTATTTAATAAAATATTCTATTTGGTAAATTTTTTTATTTCAAAGGAATTAGACGAGAAAGATCGTCAATTGCAATGTATGGAGAAAAGCGTGCAACATGCAGCATGCAGTATTGATGAATTAAAAGTGAACTATTTCAATCTGCAGAAAGAAGTAACTATGAAAGAGACAACACAACATAATAAAACCATCGATGAGTTACGTCAACAGATGGAGTGCTATGAGATTAAAATTGAAGAATATCAGGTGAAATATTGTAGTGCTTAACAAAAAAGCATCAAAAATTTCAAATAATTAAAAATTTCTAAATTTTTAAAATTTCAAATAGTAGAAAAGTTCTGTTGCAGTCAATGAAAGTGATTTATGTTTGAGGATAAAATCAAGAAATGACTGAAAAGTATAGGCTAATTGTTTTCTTTCCAAAGAATGATAGCCCATACATCGATTCTTTTGTCTCTTCATTTCCTTGTCCATTATCATCTTATCAACCACTGGATCAAGTTAAATAGTAGATGTTGGTATTTTGTTCTTTGGTATCGTATAATAATCAGTGATATCTATGATGAAGATAATTAATTAATTGAGACTAATTCTAAATAAACTTCAAGAAATTGGCCAATTCGATACGATTAAGTGGAAATGAGATGGAACAAAAAATGGAAGAAATGAACAGACAGGTAATCGCAGAACGATTAAGAAATCTTCAACTTGTTCGAAAGCTAGAAATTGTTGAAAGGAATCGAGATAACCAAAATATTGAATATCAGAAACTTGAAAAGAGCTATCGAGAACAACGTTTGCTACACGTCAAGCAACTTAAGACTGCCAATTATGAATCAGTAAATCTTTATTGTTTTAAATCTAAACAAATTTTTGTTTCTTAAAATTTCTTTTCAATTCTTTTGCTAAAAAACAATATTTTTGGAGTTTTCATCGAAGCAAAGTATAAGATTCAAGGGGCAAAAAAAGAAAGAGTCAATAAATTTACTAAAAAACTTGTTTCACTTGTTAAATTTTAGCCTGAATTTTTGAGAATTTGATGAAAAACTATGCCCAAAGCTTTCCTGGCATGTCGTTTTTTTCAGGATTTGGCATCAATTGAGATAGCCCGTCTTCAGACACTTTTACTACATTCTGTCCCTAAACGAGATTATGATAAACTATTGGCACAGTATAAACAAATGTTAATTTCTGATGATAACTATAAATCGACAGATGACTTCAAGAGTAGTAAAAAGGTAGAGGAAATATTGCATTTTAATTGAATCTTCTAGAAACAGAATCCGGCAAGTATGGTAAATATGAGATTGACTAGTCATTATTCCGTGGCATTTCAATGAATGTAAAAGTATGAAAGTGAATTGCTTTTGCGATCAAATTAGTCTGTAAAAAGCAACAAATTAAAAAAGTGTGCACTGATGAAAAACAATTTATGTATCATTTAAAAAAAAAAGTAAAACATTTTGCAGCAAATGAAGAAGTATTGATGAACACAATTAGCTAAGTATGATTCGTTTCAGGAAAATGAATATCTCGTTGTAAATCTTTTGGAAATGAGCGATGAAACAAAGAATGCAGAAGTTACGATGGAAAATGCTCATTTAAAGGGATTTTTTTTTTTAAAATTGAAAAATGAATTAAAGCCTTTCTTTAAATAATAATCACATTTTTTTTTTCTAATGATATAGCAATTCAGTCTGATAAGCAATAGCTCGTTACTAAAGTATCGTTAGGCTATCACTGAATTATTAAATAGGTAAGTCAAAGATGAGCAAGGTAAAATTATGGGTAAGATAAATAACATTCGATGAAAATATGTACCATATGCGTTACGTGTATGTAGTACATATATATACACCTAAATTTGTAGGCAAAAAAGTCCTTACAATGAAATGAATTTGGAAGCTTTTAACGAGACAATAAATTCGTAATATTTCAACTGTAAAATTTTTATTTAGGAAATGATAAATGTTCAAAGAAGCCAAAATGAATATTGGCAAAATGAACTGAGCAAAATTCAAGAGCAGAATAACGAAATGATGCAATTTCTGGAAGATGTGGAAAGTGAATCACAGATGAAAAGCTTATTAGTTGCTTTAGAACGACGTTTTCTAAAAGCACTTTCGGATCGAGCGCAGTTTTCACAGAATCAAAAATTAACCGATCAGCAATTAATGGATCAACAGAATGAATTTTCTAAGAAAAAACGAATTTGGACAAATGAAAAGAAGAAATTGATCCAGGTGATTAGATCGTTGCAGCTACTCTTCCAGGTTAGCCAGTTTGAAATTTCTATTTTTTTCCTTGACCAAGCAATAAAAACTAAGTGTAACTCCTAGTTTTTAGCATTAGTTAAGAATTATTTCACACCTACTCTATTTGCCGCTATTCTTCGAATAAGTTTGAAATAAATGACACAGTGATGTACCAATATAACTAATATAAAATCTAATTTTTTTAAAGTTGCCTTTATCTAAGCTATCAAATAAAAGACAATGAGGAAAGAAAAATATGCAATAAAAAGAAACAAAAATTTATTTACCAATCAAATAAATTATAAAAGATTAAAATTGACATTCATTAAATTTCATAAAAAAAAAAAATGACAAATTTTTTCTTTACTTTTTTAGCGTATGCAATCAAATTCAATGGAATTAATAACTGTGCAACAAATGTCACAATACAGGGAGAAGTTTATTGAAATCAATGCTAACTATGCAAAAAGTCAAAAATATAAAGAAGAGGTAAATTTGTGAGATTGCTTTTGTTGAAAAAATTACTTCACATCTTTCTATGAGTAAGGATAGAAGTTTAAAAGTTTCACAAATTGTGTGACACAAGAAAATCTACAGGGAAAGGATTGAAATTGAAGTGCAAATTTTTTTTTATCCATCAGAGACTGTTCTAGATTGAACGAGAAAAGGAAGAATTAGATTTGCAATTACGACATGCTGAAGCACTACGAAAAAGTTATGAATTATTGCAAGAAAATGACTATAATGTGATTAAATTGAGAAAAAGTTTCCAAGCCAGTCATTTAAATATGCTGACTGCAAAGAAACAACTTGAAGATGCTCAGTTACAGGTGTATTTATTTGAATTTTCTTCTGAACTTTTTCCGAAGTTAAATATTGGAAATTAATTTTCACTTGTACCAAGCACTGATCATTTAATCATATGCATTTTACGAAAATGAAAAAGTTCCGATGATTCTTTGAAATGAAAGAAAAAATTCAATAAATTGTTTTTTGTCTCTTTTCTAAAGAATACAACTAAAAATTAATTTTCGATATTTAACTTCAAAAAAGGAGCTTTTTGTGGCTCATGAAACAAACCGAAATTTTTCTTGCTGGTTTTTTACGACATTTTGTAAATGACAATTATAATTTTAGAAAAGACAATAAACAAAAGAATTTACAAATGGATTGAATCAAATTTGTATGAAACATTAATTTCTAATTTTGAGTATTTTTTCAGATACAAAGAAAAGATGAAGAGATTCAGAAATTGAAAGGAAAAATTGACAGTCAGCAAAGAGAAATTGAAGATTTATTTGTAGCAACTTTTAAAATTTCCGATTTTGATGATGAAAATGGAACATTTAATGAATCCATCAATGCTCTCGCTACTGATGAACTTCTTTCAAATGTAGGAAAAGAAGATAGAAGGAAATCTCAATTGAAATCAGTTGCTGAGGATGCTAGTGATAAAAAAGAAAGCTTGGGACTTGAAGACAGAAAAGATGAGACACCAACAGAAACCATTGATAGTGAATCGGATGTCAAATATCATACGACAACTGAATTTCATGCTACAGCTAATACACATAGAATTTCGCACACTCATTCGGAAGAATACATGAAAAAATTGAATTATATCAGTGAAACAGCTAAACTGTGTATTGCAAATTATAAGGTTAGTTGTATGGACATTGTATGGAATTTCAAATTTTTATAAAATTAAATCAAGGAAATTTCTAAAGAAATACATTTGCATTGCAACGAAATCAAACGCAATGAATGTATCAATAATCGTAGTTAATATAAAAAAAAATTCCTTCATTTCGACTTTTTTTCTTCTTTTGTTATCTCATATTGAAATGAAATTCCAGGAACAGTTGAAATATAAAGATGAAATGATTGAAAAATACAAATCATTGCTAAAAGTTATGCCGGAAGAAGCAAATGCGCAAGAAATCATCATCAGTGATTCAGCATCGGTTATGAATGATTTAGCAAAACAAACATTAAAGTTGCGAACAGCAAACGAAATTTTGTCGCAAGACCACGACACTGATATAGAAGCAAAAGATATGGAAATAGTTAAATTGCGAAATGAAATTGAACAATTCATTAAGGCAAATCGAAGACTTACAAAAGATCTCCAACACTTTCACAATCGAACTAAAAATCATGCCGAGATTAGTACGCAGACTGATTTGCTTACGATCAGTGACAGTGGCGATGATGATAATGATGATAAGATTGCGGAAGAAATTATTTCGAATGAAGAAGCTAACTTAGTTAATACGGCAGAAGAATCAAAAAATAATACTACTAGCCAGAAACCATCAGCAGTTACGAAAGTAACGACATTATCATCGAGACAATCTGTGAAGCATGCAATACCAACTGAAGTAATTGATGAACAACATGACAGTCAGATTCTAATGGAAACAATGAGAAGAGAGGAATCCAGAATGATGACAATGCGTATGGAAATTCGAAATTTAAAACAACGTAATGCTGCATTACATATTAAAAATCAGGTTTCATGCTTTGTTTTTTCCATATATGAAAATTTCTGTGGTTTAAGATATCAATTATATTCACTTGGAACAATTTATGTCATATTTTGCGTACTTTACGTAAAGAACTTTCAATATGACAACATTTTGGAATATTTAGCTCAAGTCCAATTTATATCTTAAGGATCTGGAAAAGGCATGTGAAAATATTCGAGCCCAAGCATTGTCTGAAATTAAGCAGAGCTATACGTCCAATATTAATATCGAAACCGAAGCTCTTGTTATGAGGTAAAAGTTTCTTGAAAACTAAAATAAAGAAAAATGAATTAATTAATTCCGTTGAATATTGATTCAATCAACACATTTCCTATAGAATTAATTAATAATTAGTTTTTCAAACTAATTAATTTATTTTTCGAAGAAAACAATGACTTCCTCGGCTATGTAGCAAGCATTCAATGAGAAAAGTAAAAAAGAAACAGATTTGATTTGAATCAGCTAAATTAGCTGCCGGAGAATGAGATGTTCCTTCCACTTCTTTCACATTCAGAATTGATATCTTTAACAATTCATTTCAGACTTCAAAAAGAACTTTCTGATCTTAAAACTGAAGCAGAGAATCAGAGGAAATTGATCCGAAAACAAAAAGAAATCATTGATCGATTTGAGGAAAATCAATCCGTTAAAAATACACAAGTTTGCTTTCGATGTCCTTTCTTTCATGTTTTATAATGATTCAAATTCTCGATATTTTTCCTCATTTGGAATTTACAAATTTTGATTATGTTAGCAGCAAGTTATCTAGTTTCTTTAAGGAACAAGTATCAAGATGGCATGAGAAGAAAGCAAATGAAAGTAATATAAGTCTGCTTCGGAAGAAATTGAAAAAGACGGAACAAAGTGAACAAGAAGCATGCCAAAAATTAAACAAACTTAATGAGCAAATGAAACAACTGTACAAATGTGAGAACAGTCGAAGTGTTGAACTGAAAAGATTGAAAGAAATGATGAGGGAATTGAAAAGTGATAAGGAAATGAGCGATTTGCAAGTGACAATGGTGAATGATCGCTTAAAAAGAGCGGAAGAGACAAATGTATATTTGAATGAAAAAATTATTCAAATCAGAAAGGTTTCTACCATGTTTAATTCTGTAGGTTGAGGATTCTTTTCTTTTTTAAATTACAACTTAGCTCCAATTTAAATTTTGCTTTCTTTTGGCTTCTTCATTTTTATATCTCACTTTCATAGATATACTTTATACATAAGCCATTAGTATGTTATGAAGACCGCGATAATAATCACTAAAATAAATCATTAAATGTCAAGCAAAATTAGATTATTATTGTTATTAACTATCAAATTAATAAATGAGATTACTCCCGAAGTTATATTAATTTTCATTTTAGGAAAATAAAGAATTATTGTTAAGTATTAGTGAGAAGGAAAAAATATCGGAAGATGCAAAAAGAATGGATGATACTGAAAAAACAAATAGAATCCAAGTAGAACAGAATACACACGATGAAGAGTTATTATGTAAGCTGAAAGAAAAATCTGAACAGGTTTTTTTTTCTATTCTATTCTTCACGTGAAATCACAGAGATGACAATTGGTTAATGAAAAAGTCAGGAAATGTTAAAATAATAAAAACTGTGAACTCAGATCTAAATCAGGAAACAAAAATTGTTAAAAAAGAAAGACAAAATTTGATATTTCCAGGTCAGTGATTTATTGAGGCAATTAAGCAAACTGGAAGCGGAGGTTGAGAAGCAGCGTGAAGAAATCCAATTACTTAATGATAAACTAAATGATCGGAAATACGACTGTGGCGCGGTTGCTGTCCTACGCGATAAACTTATGGCTAAAGAAAAAATTATCGAACAACAAGTTGTCTTTTATCTGCTTGCAAAAATATTACTTAATTTTTCAATCATTTTATAATGAATGATATCCAATCTACGGATGAATTAAATCTTCATATTTAAATTGAGTAATTTACTTAAAAAAAAAAAAAATTAAAAAAAAAAGTTCCTAAATGTTTGTATTAATTGGCATTTCTTTAAATTAATAGTTTTATTATCCATAAGGTTAGACTGCCTTTAACCCATAACGTGTAAATCTTTAAACATATCGTAGTGAAAGTACTCATATTGCCTAGCGTATTCAATTTCCATTTTCCAAACTTCATTAAATCCAATTTTCAGCAACAACGAATCGAAGAGTTGGAAAAAGAGAAGTGGCAGAACTTGCTATAGCGTTTCTAAATTATATGTTCGGGAATGAATGAGGAAAAAATCAGGAAATAAAAATTCTGTTAAAAAAGAGAAAAAAACCTGGTGTATTGTTATTTCGATACTTTTTTGATCTAGTTCAGTAAAATTTACCAGTGGATTTCTTTTTTTGTAAGAAAATGATATTAAATGAGGAAATCACAACAGTGTAAATACATTCTTTATTTAATAAAGAATTAATAACATTCATCATGTGGATACAAAAATTTTCAAACAATAAAACATAATTCAGAATTAATCAAGAACTTTGTAAATAGTCTGCTTTAATCCGAAAAAACAAAAAACAAAACATTCCGTCAAAAAAAAATAAAAACATTACTGTACAATTAATGTAAACAACAAAATAAACGAACTACTTGATTTCACTTGCATCTGTAAGCATATTTGGTATACCTTCACGAATCGGAAAAACTCGTTCACTTTCAGGACACTTCAATTCACCTTCGATAATTTCTACGCATACCAGTAAACGATGCAATTCATTCTTCAGCTCTTCATCCTCCAGTTTTTCAGGCAATTGTTCAGGCAATTTATCACCTTCACCAATACTTAGCGCTGCTTCTCGAAAAACGTTATAATTTAGCTTTGGAATCATCCGTAGTACAAATGACTCGTTGTATTCGTGTTGCGTTATTTCCTTCTTTTTCGCCGATAAAATCAGTGGATAACCCTCCGTGACACCTTTCAGGAAAGCTGATGATAAGAAATTATGCGTAAGTAATTTCATTGCCAGTTTATCTCATAAATCTTGCACAAATCTAAAAAGATTTAATTTTTACAAAATATTAAAATAATGCTTCATAACGATCATAATTCGCCAATCCATTCACAGTATTCTATTATATCTCTCTACATAATATTAAGCAACTCTCATTTCGATTCAATGTGAACAATATCTAAATAAATTATAAAGAATTACTACTGTATATTTTGTTACAAATTTACCAGAAAAATTTTTATAATAAATTTTTAAATTGATCAAAAAATTATATATTTTTCTTTCTACATAATTACTTTTGAAACCGAATAACAAAACACGAACAGTGTCATATTTATGAATTTTAAAAAATTTAACCTACACTTAAGCAAATAATTTACAAGCCTTTCATCCGAACAACACAAAAAACATCATATTGTATGAAGCTTTGCAACTTCTTTCAAATCTCTCGCAAATAGTTGTGCAAAAAAAAATTTTCAGCTACTTCATTACAATGATTGATGAACTTGTTCAAGATAACCAATATATCACAATACGAATCATTGTATTCCACTACCTCAAGTATCACCTTGCGCAGTTCATATGAATATCATTAAATGTTATCTCTGATTTTCCTTTCATAATTAGTAGGCGTAGGTAAAATCTCGATGTATCCAAAAAAAAAAATTGGTTTAAGTTAGGATTTATTTCTGGGAACTGTTATGATTGGAAATGAATAGTGCAAAAACGACAATAAATTCCTAAAGATCAAATAAGTAAGACAACTGTTCACGAAAGAGCATCTTAAAGCTAATTTAAACTTAAAGATAATTTTATTTGTACATATTAATTAATCAAATAGACTGACCAAATGCTGAATTGTACAAGTTAGTTGAAAAGTACGTTTGAAACAAATAGGCAAGCATTTTGAAATCCTTCCTGTTCCATATTATACCATAATCACATATATATATCAATAAAATCAAATCTAAGAAGCATAAAAGAGTGTTCATAAAACACTTCCACTTTAGAAATAAAAAATTAATTAAAATATATTTATTGTTTTTGCAGCAAATATATCAAGCAACAAATCCAAAACATTGAGATAGAGAAAAAACATTGAACTGTTCATACAGGATGAACAAGATACCGTTTGCGTTCAAGCAAAACAGCTGGAGCAAAAAAGTAACAAAATTAACAGTAAAACTTATGCTATTCGAGGAAATTCGTTTTAGATGATGTCTGAATAAAGCAAATATAAAATAATTTGAAATTTACGAAACACTCGACACGTTTCATTTCAAAAAACAAAACAAAAAATTTAAAAAAGCATGCAATATTAGCTAAACCGGAAGGAAAGAAAGTAGTTCATTACGCGATATTACTTTATGTAAGAGTAATCCAAAAAAATTTCACTGAGTTAAACTATTTTTTCGTCTAAATAATGCAGGATTTAAGGTTTTTCAAAGTGTATTCCTTCTACGATATGATTTAAAATGCCGAATTACAAAGAACGAATTGAAAGTAATTCAAAAATGAAAATTTTTTGGAATAAATTACAACAGAACTGGACAAAATGCATTTCAGCAGGAAAAAAAGAAAGGGCATAATAAAATACATCATAGAAAACACTTTACATTTAAATCATTAGTAACTTTCAAAGACGACTCTCGAAAACAAAATTCCAGTTAACCGCAATGTAATGAATAACAATTGATACCCGAGATCTAAAGATGTTTCCAAACATGAATAAATCGAAAAAAAGCCGTAGCATAGAAAAATATTATTATAGTATCCATCTATGCAGCAGAAAGATGCATCAAAAATTTATAACTATAGCCCTGATTTCCAGGATTTTAAAATAATTTCAGTTTGAGAAACATCAACCAGCAATAAGGGAGAGACAATTCAATGACAGTCCAAAGCAACAAACATCCATTGACCATGCAACAATACGTTGGCCGAAAAGTTATCGATATATGTTTACGTCTCATGGAAATCATCCATTATTTAGTGAAGAAATGTTACTTGAGTCTTTGTAAATACTTTTCCCGGATTTTTTTTCAAAATATAAATTTAAACACAACTGTGTGATAAGATTCTGTAAATACTTCGTATTTACTAATTTCCATTGGAATCTATAGCATTATCCAGATAAACGTTAAGCTCCAAATCGTACTTTTACATAATCGCTGTAACATACAATTTAAAAAGCGATAAAAAATCTCCCAATAAGAGAAACAAAGTAATTATTATCAAGTGCTAAGATCTAACACTTAAACTCGAACAAGGCCAACGAATGAAATAGTTCCAAACAGATAAACAAATCAAAATAGTTAAAAGGATAAAAATAATGGCATCTACCATATAAATCGCAGTGCCCATAAAATCTAAAAAATTGAATCCCTAAGATCTAAGGTGAGGTGATTTGTTTCGTTCGCTTCAAAAAATACTAAAAAGAAATTTTTTCATAATTCTGAATAATAAAAAATCGAAAAAAAAAAAAACATAAGAGAATCTGCCAGCGTGAAAATATCAGGCGAATCAATTAATTTTAAACTAGCACAATAACAGTTAGGCAATGAGGCAATCTTTTTTCATAAGAAATAAAAGATGACTTTATGATTATTTTCGCATTCTTCGCGCTTTTAACATTTTTCGAGCAGTCGTCGATGAGGTTGAACCCACAGAAAAGAAATTCGGCGCTGCTGCTGCTCCCAGAACACTTCTGCAAATAAATTATAAAAAAATCAGGAAACTGAAAAACCTCTGAGTAGAGAGAATGAGAAGCATACTTAAGGCGAATCTTTGTTTGCAGAAGAACAAACGAATTTTGCTACTCTCTTCTGCGAACTTTTGTAGCAAACTTTTACACGGTAGTAAAAGAAGGCAGGCTGAGAGAATTCATACCACCATTGCTTTTTTCCTCCGGTGGTAAATCACTATTTTTTAAAAGATTCTCTCAATAAATTCAAATAAATCAAAAACTAATCCCAATTAGTGTATTCTTACCCAAAAGGAGGTGCAGGTGTTGCAGGGGTGAAGTTGAATGACGCTGAAGCTCCATCTAAAATTAGGATATATTAATAAACGAAACTTCTCAAATAACAGCCTGAAGGTCAGATTGACAAATTTGCTTGAAAAACTTGTGTAATGGGTTTTTCAAAACACGAGGCTAAGTAATGAAACTAATTAATATAATTAAACAAAAATACTGGAGAAAAGTACTGAAACCAAAAGTATTGAAAATGTAATTCCCATATAGGGAAATAAGAACTGACTATTCACTGGTTGCTGAGCACCAAATGTAAAATTTGTTGACGACGGAGTCGAACCAAAAACGAATCCCGCAGAACCGTTCGATGCTGGAGCACCAAAATTGAATGTTGAAGGGGGTGATGTCAGTGATGCTGCTGGCTCAAAAGGCTTCGATGCAACCGGCATTTGCTGTTGTCCAAATGAAAACAAAGATGTACTTGGAGCCGCGAGCGGATTCTGCACCGTTGTTGGTAAATTACCGAAGAGTGTTCTAAAATAAACAAATCAAAATATTCGGCTTGCAAATCCAAAACACAAGTAATCTCTCAAATACTTCTACTAGCATTAGGATGCTAGAAACGAAAATTACAAGTTTTCCGAAATTTATTTTGAATTAACTAATAGCTGTTAACTAGAAAAGAACGTAAGTACTCTTTCAAATCTTATATGCCACTATTAATATTAACCATGAAATTAACAGTCGTTAAATTAACAACATGAAACTAGCAACCCTTTTACTTTCGCGAAAGGATCTATCGAATGATAAGAACAGAGTTATATCACAAAGCATCACTTTACCCAGAAGAACTTGAAGTTGAAGTTGAAGTATTTGAAGCACCAAAATTGAATAAAGAAGGTGTAGACGATTTGGAAATCCCAAAGGACCCAACTGTTGTCGGAACTACCGGTGAGGTTGTAGGTGAACTCATATCAACAACATCATGACCTCCTTCTGGACTTGATACTGTTCCGTCACCGGCACCAAAAAGAGGTGCTGTAAAATTGAAATATTTTTGAGAGATTGAAGAAAACATTAAATATTTTAAATAACCCAGACATGATTTTTTCTCAGAATTTATTATTGGATTCGAGTTGCCGAAAACATATTTAACATAAATTTTAATGTGCTAAAACAATTAAACTTCAATGAGATGAAATCTTACTTTTGGGAGTTAAGAATCCAGGTGGAGCTATACCAAATGATGGTAACGGAGCAGTATTGGTTGCAGTGGTCGTACTGGTTGTAACAGCAGGAAATGCAGAACCAAAGGTAAACAACGGTGTACTTCTAGTCTCTTCGACTAAATAATTCGCGTTAAATTTGAAAAGGAATTTAAAATTAAAAACACAGCAATCATTAAGATTTGTTTTTATGACCTCTATACCTCTCAAAAAATTTTAATCCACATACCTGTTGCAGTACTTCCAAAAGTGAAAGGATTCACAGTTGTTGAAACTGGAATGCTGAAGGTGCTCTCGGACGGAGGAATAGTTGTGACTGTTGATGTTACAATTAACGTTGGAAAAGAAAGCGATGAGCGAGTCAACGATGGAATAAATGAAGCAGTTGTCACAGAAGAACCAGACGGAACACCAAAAGTTAATGATGTACTTGGCGTATGAGATGACAGCGCCAAAGGTTGTTCTATAAAAATTGAAGCGTTTGTAAACCTACAGTTATTCGTATTCTGCATATTTTGAAAAATCTTATGAAAGTAATAAAAATTAGAAATTTATAATTATAAAACCCAAATGTTCCCACACATCCAGGCACACGAACCTTCAGTTACTGTTGGCAGAGAATTTGTTACAGGAACTTTTCCAAAGCCAAAATTTGGCACCGAAGTACTTGATGATAAACCAAACTTCAATGACGAATCAGTATTGGCGTTTCCATTGACAACAGTATCTGAATTCAGCACTTTCGTTGTTGGTTGAACAGATGTCCCTGATGTTAAATTAGCTCCATCAGTAACAGATTTCGCAGAAGAAAAACCGAATGAAATTCCTGAAATTAGGATATTCGAAAACAAAGAAATAGATTATAGCTGCTTCAGGAAATATTTCTCCGGTTCATTCTTTGAAAAGGCTTGAAATCACAGAGCAGCAGCAAAATATGAAGAAAAAAGTAATCAGTATAAATAAGATAAATGTTTATTCCAGTAGTTGTTTATTCTGCAGAAACTTCGTTAATGTTCAAATTTCACAAAATTCGAACATATAAGAGAAAATAAGAAATATAAAAAAACCATACCTCCAGAAGAAGAGACAGGTTTGAAAGTACGATCACCAAAAACGTTGGCAAATGAGCTGCTCTGAGCACTGATATTCGTTAGCTTTACACTTTTATCATTACTTTGTTTAAGATTGCCGCAAGCGATACATTTATTATCATCTGCTTTATTAGAAACCCAACATTCACTGCATTTCCATGGCTGCAATAATTTTAAAGACGGTCACGAAAATATTGAGAGAAATACAGATACATTCGTCCAGCAGTCAACAAACATTTCACATAATAACATGGCATTACTTTTGAATACATATTGCTTAATTTTAAAAATATAAGCAGAACCATTATTTCGTAGAATCTAATAACAACATCAACCTTGGCTTCCAACGAATGATTTTCATAACCGCAGCAGATGCATTTCCCAATATCCGCTTTATTGAAAACCATACATTTTGGGCATGACCACTGTTCAGGAGATTTTTGCGATGGCTGCTTCACAGATGATGTATCTGACGTCATAATGCTGGCATTCGTAGACTGAAAGGAATAATATGAATATGTCATGTCTACGATTATCTATAAAATTATTCAAAAAAATTCTGAAACCTCCAGAAAAACAGTATATTTAATCAAACCTTGACAACCAAAGGAACTTCAGTGACTGGTTGGATTTCTTTGCTCTTATCTTCACTATTTCGCTGCTCTGCAAAAAAAGTCTTCAGAACCATTAAGAAAGTAGCAACTGAGAACTAACACCGTAGCAAGTTTCATTTCGTTTAAGTTTATTTTAAATAAAATCGGAATTAAATAAGAACCTTCAGTTTGTTTCGAACCACCTTCAGTCGGGGATGAGAAACCATCTACAGGCTTTTCAGCGGTGGTCTTGGAAGATGTTTCAACCAATGACAAAACAGACTGAGAAATCTGAAGTGAAGTGAAGCTTAATACTCCTGCGATTTTATATTTAACTTAACTGTTGCAATATTTCATCGTATCAAAAAAAGGAGAACAAATCGTCCGATAATATTTTTATTGCATTTTTTCACTAGATCAAAACAAAAACGCCTAATGCTGGTAATGCATAATCTAACCTTTGCAGTTGCTTTTTCGCGATGGAGATTTGATGAAGGTCCTCGTTTCACTGGTGCAGCGAAAGCAAACATAGTCCCATCAACTTTTGTTGGACTTGCCTGAAGGTCAAATACATTACAAAGCTTTAAATTTCACGAGAGCAGTCGAATAATTCATTTGCTATTAGATCAATCTTTGAAAAAAAAGTCAATTACCAATGAAAAAAATCCTCTGAAACGAAACATGAACTAATTTTTTTTAATCACAAGATGAGCAACTGAAAGTTAGAAGTTCTAATTTGTAACTTTTCCTTACCAATTTATCTTCATCATTTTTCACTATTTCTTTCACCGGACTTACTACGCCCATATCTCTAGCATTGAACACATTAGTAGGACGCTGCGGTAATATAGTATCCACAGTTTCAATTGCAGTAGTGGACATGGGCAATGTTGCAGCCTTTGATGACACTTTCGATTTATCCACACTATCATCGATAACTTTCTCTCGGTCAGGCTTTCTTGAAGAACTCAGAGTATCAGCTTTCTCAGACGATGGCAAACTACATAATTTTGTAGTTGAAACTTTATCAGATTCACGCTCGCGATTCATGTCTGCTTGACTAAATGTTGGGGTCGGATGCGAAGTAGTGTAAGAATCTGCGACCTTGGATGAATAAGCTGAACGACTCCTGAAAGTCTTATGTAGTATATAAAGCAGATTTATGAATACGTCATGACATACAAGAAACTGATCTATCGCAAAATGCTTATGTCAAGTTTATTCTTTTTACGAATAAGATTTTGATATCATTCAATGGCTAAATAACAACTCGATTAAACCTTAAATCATACAAATACAAAACATCATTGCAATTTGGCATCAAAACAATATCAGATGACGGATTATATGAGTTAAAATAACTCTTAAACATAATTCATTTGCAAAACAGCAAACAAAGACAACTACTAACCAAAACGGTGAACTTGATTTAGTGGCAAGGATGTTGGATATCAACTGAGCACGTGATAAAGAGCACATAGAATTTCGTGGTGGCTTCTGCGCCGCACTGCTAAGGATGTCACTTGCCCAACGCTCTGGTCCATCCAAATTTAGAGATGATAATCGTTTCACTTCCTGTGAAATATTAAGATATTTCAAATATTTAATCTTTTAAACATTTATAAAGCATAACAATAAGAAAAGTACATTTTTGTTTTCAGACATGATTCGTCAAGTACATTGTTAAAACTAGTTACAAAGAATCAAAGTATTTTAAACATTACATATTCCTTCAAAACTTGAAAAAAAAATAACCTTAACCGGTGAGCTGATTTTTTCTAACTGTTCAAGAATAGCTCTTGTTTTACTGCTTAATGATGAAGCTGCGTTGCTAGGACGTGATAATCTCGGTTTTGTTACCAGCGAATTTAATGGCGTAAAACAAGACGCAAACGATTGATTTGAATGGCTTTTTTCAGTTGATGGTAAATCAGATAACGAAGACGATGACAGAAATGACTGTAATGAAGACCTTATTTAAAGCAACGACAGCAAATTACCAATGAGATATTTTAAGCGAGAAAAAAATAGCAGAAATGAACCTTTTCATCGGTGAAATCCCACTGGATTCTGGAGCGTTTTGTTGAAAAACGACCGGAAGGAGGTTCCATCATGAATGACGAATTTCTAGTAATTATATCATCTTGAAAAAGGCAACTTGTTGCAGCACGTTTTCGCTGAAATTATAGACACATTTGAATTAATTCGATGTAAGTCATAACATGCCAAAAATTAGAAAACTTCATCAAGTCTGCGTTATTTTATTGAATCAGAAAACGAATAAAATTATATAACGAAACAACAGTGTAAAGAGATTACTGTGCAAGGATACACTCATTAAAGTGAAACAAAACAGAAGATGTAAAGTTCTCACAGTGACGTCTGACAATGTTTCCTTGTCGGACGAAGTGGTAACAGATCGTGTTGCCGCTAAGAGTGCCGACGGACTCAGATAACGAACGGCATGACGTTTTGGTGTAATATCACTTCCTTCAAATAATGTTCACTTTACATTTCTTCAGCAAAAACTTTTAAGCATCAAAGTAATGTACTAATGAAAAAAAATATTTACACTTCTACATAACGTCCTCCAGTTATTATGACTCTGTTGCTTTATTATCGATTCGTAATTTTCACAAGCAACAATAGAAGTTTTGAAAACTTTGAAAATGATAAAAAAAAAAATGTTATTTTTAAATGAATTACATTATTTCATTAGTACATGGCATTACTCAACAATAATAAGGTTGCAAAATATGACCTCGAAATGTATGCACTTATTAAGTGGCAATTATTCTAAAGAAAGCAAAAGCTTACGACTGCTACTAGTAGTTGGTATAGTGGCAGATGGTCCAGCACATACGGTTTCGACAATAATACCATCATCTTCTTCACCCACGTCAGTTTCGGCTTGCTCTTCATAGGAGCTATTACGTGAGGAATTACGAACATTAATGTCGTCTCCAAATGCAGCAGCGGATTCATCCGGTGACCGTGACCAAAGGCCCGATATATTACCAACTACTGATGAGAGCCAGCCACCCGTTTTCCGCTCCATAATTTTACAATAAACAAATTTTTTGACAGTTCAAATTGAAACACGTGATAAATGGCAATGGATTCTTCCGTTTCAAAATCTGAAAAAAAAAAATTCCATTTCCAATTTACCAATAAAACTTGAAAGATGGTAGGACAGGAATACAACTACTTTTCATCGAAAACTAAGACTTCAATGAGTCATTCAATGATTTCTAAATAAACAAAATTAGATAACAAATAAGAAATCCATCTGACAAAAAAAAACTGACTAAGCCGCGTGTTTGGTATTAATGCAGCCCGTTAATATTTTTACCTTTCTATACGCTTCGAACTCCATTCCATCATCACTACCATAGGAATTAAAAATATTTTAGTAAAGGATTTTCATACTCAATAAATTTATACTTCCTTATTAACTTCGAATTTTTACAATCATTTCAGAGACAAGTATAGAAATGATAGTCTGTCTTAATGAAAATACGGTCTCATGACCTAACTATGTATACATAAAGTATACAATCCATACATATTATAAAAATATCAATTTACATGATCCCTTTCTTTTTCACAATGAAATAAGGCAGATCTAACATGCTTAAATTGTTTTATTGAAATTTACGAAACAATGAAAATTTTAAGAGAAATAGGGAAGAAAGCAATAAGACTACAGGTAAATGGAAAAGAAACTTTCCTACATACCTTCTCTAACTCTTACTAGATGTTAGGTAAAGATAAATATATCGTATGTTACGTAAAGATTCATGTAAAACTGTCTTCAACGTGAGCTTACGTGAAAAAGTTTCATCTATCGCATTTATCACAGGAATAAACACATAAAAATATGACCAATTAACTGTAAGTGAAGCAATTACAGAATGAAATTAATAGGCCAACATAAAGCTACACGTGAAACACCGGAAAAAACCGACCACTAATACGGACCGGAATGGTATTCAAGTCGCCATATAACACTAATAAATGGCGGACCGCGACGCAACGACCACAACGCAACCATTCCAATAAAACTTTTAAACTTGGCGCGCTTTGTGAAAACATGAAAATCATAACATGAATGGACACGCCCACTCGAAATTACGGCTCATCCCTGCCCAGTTGCCTTATTACAACTGGTCATCGAGGAAGGCAAGAGTGATTACTCATCGTTCGTAACATTTTCCCATTCAGTTTTGTTACTTAGCCTGATTCAGTGGAACAATTCAGGATAGCTCTCAGGTCTCACGATTTTTTCTTTTTTATAATTGAAAAGATAAAATACGAAATAGCAGAAATTATTCTTAGAACATTTCTGTCGCAGAGGAATATTTGTCACATTTTATTCTGAGTAACCGAAATGCACTGTAATGTTTGCAACTAGAATATCACATCTCCCTGACCTTAGTACCAGAATATCACATCTCCCTGACCTTAGTACCAGAATATCACATCTCCCCGACCTTAGTA
>JARVGP010000973.1:0-24771 GCA_029876185.1 Mansonella ozzardi
ACCTTAGGTTAACCGAATTGTGATACGCTTAATCTTAGGTTAACCGAATTGTGATACGCTTGACCTTAGGTTAATCAGTAAAATTCCTTCTGACAAGATAACTGTAAAATTAAAAAACAGTTATTGTGATACGCTTGACCTTTAGGTTAACCGATAAAATTACTTCTGACAAGATAATTGTAAAATTAAACAACAGTTATTGTAATACAATACGTTTGACCTTTAGATTAACCGATAAAATTACTTCTAACAAAATAATTGTAAAATTAAACAACAGTTATTGTGATATGCTTGACCTTAGATTAACCGATAAAATTGTTTCTGACAAGATAACTGTAGAACTAAAGATTGCCAAAATGATTCATAGCAAATAAACAGATCAATCAGAATATTATTGTAAGATAAAATTATTCATCTTACTGTGCAATATTTTTATCAGATTCCATGTTTAAAATAGGCCATCGATACGAAACCAATAATACTTTCGAATTCCATACAAGAGATCACACTGCTACTGGTGACAAGGCCTATTACTCAACAGTGAATTCTTTTCATATCTGTTTCAGCTGCTGAAATGACTGAGATTTTTTGCTTTTAGCTAATAGTCGATCATAGTGGAAAGATTGCAATCATTTACCACAGCTAACTGTGTTTATCACATCATCTGCTCGAATGATTTCAAAAACAATCTTTTAAAATTTTCAACGAATTTCGAAAATTTTTGTTCATATTTTTTACAACATCTGTTTCAAGTATAATATTGTGCATTTAATAACTGAAATAAGCTATTCATTTCAGGTAAATATCAAATGTCAGAAGATAATTTCACTTCAACAACGAAGAGTGGATTTATCAAAAACGTTGTTTTTAATGCGATAAACTGTTCTGGTATGAAGCTTAGCAGTCCAGATTCCATGAAAAAAATTAATTCAAAAAAATAAAGTTAAGTTAGTCTTGAGAAAAATGCTTTTAGTTCTTCCAGTTTAGATTGTCCTTTATAAAACTGCAATTTGTTTTAGCAAAAACTTCCAGTATGTACTTTATTCTTTCGCTCTTGTTTCATAAGTAGCAAGATTTTGAATCGTGCTTTTTTTTATTTATTTACTAATTTTTGCGAAAATTATGGATAAGAAAAGTAAATAAAATAATAAGTATATAACCGTACAAAATAATAAGGAATGTCATATAGATTATATGATAAAACAACATAAAACCGCTAACACCATCAAATCCCAAAAGTCTGCTGAAATTCTTTCCATGCATGGAAACTAAAGATAAATAATGAAACATGTAAGTTTTAACTAGCTTCTGTTTTAAATGCAAAAAATAATGAGGTAAAAAGTCGTGGCATGGCCGTACGAAGAATCGTTATTTTCCATAAATAATTCATTGAATATACGCTGAGGCAGTAACATTACCACCAGTACCAGTCCAATTTGTATGTAAGAATGTACCCGGTTCATCCATCAATTCATACATATGAGCGCCGAAATAGTCACGCTGGGCCTAGAAAATTTCTCAATTAAATGCAAAAGATGTCAGGAGCGGAAGTAGAACGAACTTCTTACTTGAATAAGATTTGCTGGCAATACTTTGGAACGGAAACCATCATAAAATGCAAGTGCAGTTGAAAAAGCTGGTGTTGGTATTCCGAGCAAAATTCCAGCAGCACTAATAATACGCCATGATTCCTAAATTAAGAAACTTTGCTCCATATTAAACTGTCACATATGCTGAAAAAACACTAACACGCCATTCCAACACAGTTGGTAATACGTACCTCACTATATTACTAAAAAATGTAGGTTCAGCCTTAAATCTATCTCAATGTAAAGCAAATTCACACTGAACTAAGCCTGAATTTTTGTGGGAATGATTATTATTTAATAACTTGACATGATTGCTTATAAGGGAGAGTGTCTTTTGTACCAATGCATAAACTTTTTTCTATAAATCAAAAGAGCGATACATTTGACAGATCATATTCCTTACTCTTTTTAAATGAGCAATGTTTTCTCTATGCACACAGCTTCTTCAAAAGTTAATATCTTTCTGCAGGATCTTAAGACATTATTATATCAACTGTAAAAGCAACTAGCCTGGCAGTTCTTGATAGCATTGGAAAAGAAAGCGTCCATCAACAGATTACTAAGTTTGGGATTTCCATCGTAAGCTTTCTTTATTTCACCCAGAAAACGCGAACGAATAATACACCCGCCACGCCACATCAGTGCTATTGAACCAAAATTCAAATTCCAATTGAACAAACGGTTTGCTTCAGCAAGAAGCATAAATCCTTGTGCGTAGCTTATGATTTTCGATGCGTACAAAGCCTGGGTAATTGCTAATTCTTTCGACTGTGGACACAAAAAACTTGCGCACTTGAATTAATTGCACATACCTTTCTAATATGTTCACAAAATGTCTTTTTGTTACCAACAATACCAGCTTTATCAGGATTAGGCCCGGGTAAGACTTTGGAAGCCGCAACTCGCTCATCCTTTAAAGATGACAAACAGCGGGCAAAAACAGCTTCGCCTGTAAATTCTACTGCTTATTTTCAAAACTTAGGAAGCGTAATAAACAAATAAAATATACCTAAACTATTTAGCATATTTTTTATAAAATTTATTTATAGAAAAATTTGTATACAAACATTAAACACAAAGTATTCCCTACTGTCGTACGGCGTTTAGATATAAATTCCAGAAAAAAAGTATACGGAACATACACTAAAGATTCGATCGAAATGCGAATTACACAACAACAATAAATACTTCATACAAAAATCCTTGAAATGATTAAAACTAACCAATCAATGTAAGCGGTATTCCATAGTTTAAAGCAACGATTCCAGTCCACTTGCCAGTTCCTTTC
Organism: Mansonella ozzardi; assembly: GCA_029876185.1. Taxonomy (NCBI): domain Eukaryota; kingdom Metazoa; phylum Nematoda; class Chromadorea; order Rhabditida; family Onchocercidae; genus Mansonella; species Mansonella ozzardi. Next base: position 2,878 of record JARVGP010000973.1, read on the forward strand.
TGAAAGTTTTCCATCGATATGTTTTTCGATGGAAAAGATTTAACTCCTAATTTCGCAGTCGGATACTTTTAGTGGAATACTAATAAACCTAAACTACCAGTTATTAACTACATTATAGCATTTGCTAAAATAATGATGTTTACAAAAGTCAAATATTTTCTGTAGTTTTAAACTTTTAACTTCCGCCATAATACCACTTTTAACTTTTAACTTCCGCTATGGTAATTTACGATTTTGATAGGTTCATCGCTTTTCTCAATTAAAAATAGATAAAGAAAGGGCAAATACTTTTAGAAATAAACAATTAAAACTGTCCACAAAAATCTGAAGGAACTGAAATACCTGTCCCGCAGCATCTCTAATTTTTGGCAACAATGTCTGCTTGTTTTCATCTTTGAACTTGAGAATATGACTTGTTATTTCGATTAGATATGAATCCAGTGCACCTTTGTTCCACTCTGAGAATACCTTAAATAGTAATAATTGTTTTCTTCTCCTTACGGTAGTAGCAAAATTTTTGAAGAGCAATGTTTGAAGCAAAAAGTTTCCATCATATAGCATAATATAACTGAATAAAATACAGATTTAACATTATCAAATAAAAAATGTCTGTAAGACATTCAAGATTGTATAATTAACAATTAAAAAGACTTGTAAGATTGCTCAATGCTCTAGTTTCCTTTGCTATATTCTACCCTCATTTTTGATCTACAAAAATTCTGACTTCTAATACTTATCAGCTGATAAGAACAGTTTATTAAAATCATTAACAAACAATTTACTTTGAAAAAGATTTTTTTTAAAATGATCTATAAAGATTAGATGATCTATTAGTATTACAGTGAACAACGAATAAGAGTGATTCACGACTTATATGCAAACATTTTATTCAATAATTTCCTACTTAAGCAGAAAAAATCACTGTAATGCTTTTTTTGCCGTAAAGAAATGAAAATGTATGAAAATGCTGGCTCGTATCCTACAAAACGGCTTTGGGACCGATTTGATCATGACTTTAAGGGTGTGACTGAAAATGCTGAGTCTTTCTCAACTAATCCAGCGATGAAAATTCCACTGCAATGAAAATCAGATTTTCTTCAACAAAATCCTTGAACTTATCCCATTTATTATTATACTAAAACCTTGAATCTCATTAATTTCAGCATCGATACTATTTCTGAATAGGATCGTCACACCACACACAATAAACAATTACACTGCTGAAAATTTCTAGAAGAGCAGCTGAATACACGGCTGAATACATGCACTGAATATACGTAAATGTACCATTAAAATCGACAAGCAAAATTATCACAATAAATATACGACGTTCATATACGATGTTTGCTCTAACACTTTCTTGAGCTAAAGATTAGAGATTCTGCGCATGCAGCGTATTACTTTGTACAATTGACTTGACTGTTAATTTGAATGAATTCTTAAAGCAGAAAAAAGAATGAGAACAAAATTCAAGTTTCCAATGCAAATTATTTCATTAGTGATGATCGAATGATGCAAATGTGATAAATTCAAGACCGGAATGATAAAAGAAACAATGGAAACATTCATTTAAGTCGCAACAGTATAATGCAACATTAATGAAACTGTAACTGTAAATTAAGTTGGAAAAAGCATTTGTAAAGCAACTAGAAAAATTGAATGCTATAAAAGCCAAAATACATTTGCAAAATAAAAATCAGAAACCAAAAATGACCAACCTCTGCCATTTCATCATGCGTCAAATCGGCTCCGTCCTTCAATAAATTATAAGCTTCAGCAATCAACTGCATGTCGCCATATTCAATTCCATTATGAACCATTTTCACGAAATGTCCAGCACCATTTTCACCAACCTGAAAATATCTGAGTGTTAAACAGAAGATCACAGATATACCTAGTACTTTGACTTGCACGGAGATGCAAGTGAAGTAATTTTACCCATTCGCAACAAGGTTTGTTGTCAACTTTGGCTGCTACTGCTTGGAATATATCTTTTATATATGCCCAAGCATCAGGTGAACCGCCTGGCATTAGTGATGGGCCATGACGCGCTCCTGAAAACAGTTGGAGTTCCAGCATACAAGTAACAACTACTAACACAGTCTGCCTTCGTCCATTTAGTCTACTATAAGTTGAAAATCTTTTTCCATTCTTACAAGGGTAACACGAAATAGAAAATCAAATATGAAATATAAGAAATCATGAGAGAAGTGAATCAACCTTCCTTCTTTATCTTGTTTAGTCAGCTTAGTCAATAGCAAAAACAAACACAGCAAATTTCAAGTAGTGAACATGAAAATGAAAAATTCAAAACAACATTACCTTCTTCCCCACCACTTACACCACAACCCACGAAATGAATACCCTTCTCCTTGAGTTCCATGCAACGTCGCTGCAAAAAAAAAAAAACTTTACTCTCAACTTTCGCATAATAATAAGAAAGTTATTACAGTAAATGTAATCGATCATATAAATTCCCTATTACTTCTCCTAGACAATTCACATACGTTTTTTATTTTCTACAGCTGGGTAAAACCAAAGTTCTACTCGTTCAACCTACTTTTTTTTTTTATGAAGTGAATCAGTTAGTGAAAAAAAACATATTGCAAATAGGTAAAACGTGAAGAAAACGTACAGATGTATCCGTATACTCACTGTTTCCACCGTCAATAATTATATCATCTTTCTCCAGAAAAGGTAAAATGTTGGAAATCATTGCATCCACTGGTCGTCCCGCTTTTACCATTAGCATTATACGTCGTGGTTTTTTTAAAACTCTGATATAAAAAACGATGAAATATGTCTTAAAAATAGAGCACTACATGAAATAATTTTTCATATTCGCAATTATTTACTATTCAAATTATAACTAATTTAGAAATTATTCCTTTAAAATCAATTACTAACTCAGCCAATTCCGATAAACTATGCACTCCAAGAACTCGAAGACCTTTCCCTTCGTTCGCCAAAAAATCATCCACTTTTGATACAGTACGATTGTACACACATACCTTTAATATGATATGTATTAAAAAACCAAAAAAAAGTAGTACAACTTTTAGTTATAGAAACTTTGAAATCAAATCCAATTTCGTTTTTTCTCAACTTACTTTTATCTTAATCTTTTATGTATTTGAAAAATTTGGAAGTTATCGGTCGAAATCAATATTATTACTCAATAATTCACGGTAATAACATAAATAATGAAAATAATAATAATGACAATAAATAATAACAATAAATACTTTTTTTTTAATAATAAATAATAATAATGAAAAGAATAATAAATGATAAATCATAGTAATAAAAACCAATAGTAGAAAGAATAATAAATAATATTTATTATTTGTCGTAAATAATGACAATAATAAATAATAAGTAATAACAATAAATAGTAATTGTGAGTAACAATAATAATCTATGTTTCCAAATTAATCTTAATTATCTAATTTTTCTTAATTTAATCTTTCTTAATTAATCTTAATTATCTAAGTTTCAATCAAAATTTGAAAATATTTTGTTGCTAAAAAAAATGATGTGCCTAGAATGTTTGCTGATGACAGCTTCAAGAATTAAGAATCTCGAGAATTAAGTATAAACACTAACCACGAAACCTTTGTCAAGCATATTAAGAATCAAATTTTGCCCCATCACAGCGAGCCCAATAACCGCAATATCAGCTTTGTCTTCCTCATCAAGTGACATCTTGTTAAACCCTAAAAATCACTTACTTCCCAAAAATAAATTTTATAGTACACGAAGAAGAGTGACAATTAAGTTGACAGCCATTTGTTCTAACGTCCTATTTTATGTCACGCTGATTGTATGGTGTAATGAAAATTAAATTTCCTTTTAATTTAAAACCACAAGAATGCATTTGATTGTTTAGTCTAATTTTTTTCGAGCATTCTAGCGTTCCGTGGATTCTGTCATAAGAAAAAGAGAAATATGGATACGTGAGATTCCACGCTAAAATAATGACAGAGTGTTCAAAGAGTGGAATAGAAATAAGCACAATTTCTAGTCGTACATTTGAGGACAAGTCACGTAATAGCAAAACGTGTAACAAATGGAATCTGAATTTTTTTTCTTTGCACCATTTCCATAATTTTCTATACCATTTTAATATTTTTTTAAAGATAAATGAATGGGTCAGCTATTCATTCAAATTACTGACAATGTGACTTCATAAATCTTTCAAGCTTCTCTCTCCGCTAGCAAAAGCAAAGAGCAATCGTGAAAAAATAATTTGGAAGATTGAAGTGGTTGGTAATTTGAGACTTCATGTACAATAAGCAATACGAGAGTTAAACTTAGTTTTATTGAATTATTTTATTAATTTTCTGTCATCTCAATGGAGAAACAGAGAGTATTAATTTATATTTTGGAGCTGGAATTTTCATTTTTAAAAAAGCTACAAAGTATGAATGTAAACTGAATATATGTGCAATTTACAAATTCCAAAGATTAAACATTAATTAACAAATTATTTGATATCAAATCTGAAGGAAATAGATACCTCTATCTATACTGTAAGAAGGCGATGGAAGAAGGAAATATTTCGATTTATTCTTCCAAAGAATATTTGTTAGAAAGTTTTGACTAAACAGAAAAGACAAAAAAATATATTGAATAATATAAAAATTGCAATAAATCAAAAAAAGACGTGATTAGATATTCAATAAAAGTGAAATCTATCAAATAGAACAAAATACGACAGGATAAGCGTGAGATAAATTTGTAGGAGTTGAAACAACACGGAACAACAGGATATTAAGTCAGGTCAATCACGTAAACAGCTTCCCAAATATCACTAATTTCATGTAAACATAATGGTTTTAACGAAATTGCACAAGAGGGACGCATTAAAATTGTTAAAAGTGCCACGTTAGAATTGGTATGGAGATTCCTCTGTTATGATTTGTTGAAATTAAAATTTCCACATTGTTTGGGATTTTGAATTTAAGTTTTGATTCTTTGTGAGTTTTGTGAGGAAAAACTTTTTTTTCGAAATTGTTTGATAGAAAATTACTGTGCTCAGTGAATTAGGCATGTGAATTAGACCTTCTTTCTTAAATTTTAAAATTAAATAATTAATTGAAATTCAAATGGCCAAATGAGTAATTCAAAAGAAATAAACGGCTTATGAGTGATCATACGTTTACACGTATCCTACATGTACAGTTTTACGGAATAACAGCTTGATATAGTACTTGTACAATATATTGTATCCAGTTTTAGTTTGTTAGAATATTCATCGGACTGATAACATCGGGAATGTTCGTTACGAATGGCACACCGAACAACATCACAATGAATCATAATCATAACTATAATAATGAAGGGAATATCTGTTCATTGTTGTTAAAAAGTGTGGATGATGAACGAGTCGATATTTTACGATCTATTCTTGGACAAATTGGTTAGTCATGCTTAATTTCTTATTTAAAATTTAATAATCAATTTCTGTAAAAATTTGCAACATAAATTTTGCAACATTTTTGGCGTCTATTTAAGACGCCAAAAAAGATTAAGGACTGATTTCCCTCAATATCAAAAGTCATTCGAGAATCTCAATTTGATCTTATGCTTGATTTTCTATGGCAACAAATAAAACCAATGATTTTAGCGTCGAAATCGGATTTTCACGAGCAAGTAAATCAGATTTGTTACAATGGTGGAACGGTACTGCATCATGCAGTAGTTCGAAGTTATTATTTTCTCAGTCATTCTTAATACATTGAGTATTTCCTGTCTTTGAAAAATGCGCGGAAATTTTGTTGTTTATTGCGTATTGACATAATATCAGCTTATAATAGCTATTTTTTAAGTGCCGCGAGAAACATTTAATGAATTTTGTTTATTTTTCATTGCTTTTCGTATTCTAGTTACTTTCTACGAAATTTTGATAAATTATTGACAAAATAATTTATAGATTCAGTGGATAGTGTGCGAGCGTTGTTATCAGCAGGTGTAAATCCATGTGTCCAAAATGACAATAATAATACAGCATATCGGATGGCTAGTTCTGAAGAAGTTAAAAATGCATTTGTTCAAGAATTATTGCAAGCTGTAGCTCAGTCAAAGTTTGCTTTTCTCTTAATTTGCTGCTATTTACAGTAAGGAATGTTTTTGTTGTATGTTTAAAACATTTCTTGTTGTAGTTTGGGCCGAGTTTGTCAAATGATATCATCTGGAGTTAACGTGGATTCTATTGATGCTGTGGATACTGGTAACACTGCGTTACATTGGGCAGCATCTTATGGAAATAAAGATGTCGTGAGGTTTGAAACTTAATTTTAGAAAGAATATGTCGCAAATTTTCGCTTTTCTGTTTTTTAAGCAGGGAAGATGAAAGTAATTTGCAAAATATGTTATGATGAGTTAATGCCATGATCATTCTTGTAATTAGACTGCTGATCTAGGATGCTATGTCAGAGTGGAGCAAATGTTAACGCATTAAATACAAAGAACGAAACAGCATTACATGACGCAGTACGTCGAAAAAATGATGCAATCGTGAAGTGTTTGCTTAACTATGGAGCAGACGCAAATATCAAGAATAAAAATGGAGAGGACTGTTATGAATTAGCTGCGAAAATGGGCGGAACTATGTTGTCAAGCTTAAGTTTGAATACGTAATTTTTTTAATGTGTTTTGCTTGAATTATTTCTACAAATTAGCTTTTAATCGTTGTTATAAATTAAATCAAATAACGCAGGTGTTGATTAGATTACATCCAGCACTGATAAAAACCGTGCTTAATCCACATTCTCTTATAGATTGAACCGTACAATTCGTCGTACGACTTCCATAGATTCAGAAATTGATCGCTCTTCGTTAATATCAACCGATACTGCGACGATGTTTTCAGAAAAAACATCAAATTATAGCGTTGGCCAATTAAAAAGCTGGACTGATTTGTTATGGCCACAGCCGAAATATATAGATTTGGATGACCAGTATGTAAAAATCAATTGTTAGTTGGATGTAGTTTTCTACAGTTTTTACAGATTTAATTGATTCATTGTACTGTAAACTAAAGTTCGTTATTTAGGAAGCGCATTTGCCCATATCCAAAAGATGGTCGTTTAAAAATCTATTTTAATAGAGCTAGTGAAGTAGAGCCGCGACTTTTAATGCAAATTATCCAAATGTCAGCGCCCATTCTCTCAACTGTTCAGCTAGAATTGGATTATAGAGGTCATGGAGTAAGCGATTTTTCATTATCTTGAAAAAAATTTGGCCAATATTTGCATTCAGCTAATATTGGCAATTAATTGCATTTCTCAGTAAAGTATTGCAAAAGTAATATTTAGAATTGATGAGGAAATAGCGATAGATAATTTGCAAAAAGAAATGGGAATATATTCTGATTGTTTATTTGTTGATTGAAAGCATCTTCATTCGTCTGCATCATTTTTGAACTATTTGGAATATTTGTAGGTTCGGGAGCAATGTTCTTTGGATGGGCGAATTACATGTGGAATTTTTGAAAATGGCTGTTGTTCTGGTGCATACACACTGTCAGTCAATGAAGATGGCATAGAACTGTATGGGGGAGATCATTTCGGTGTTCGGCATGGTTTTTCCACTCTTGTACAAATACTGAGAATCTTTAAAGAAGGTCCTGAGGTTCTAATTTATTTTAGTTCCTGGTTCATTTCCAAGACTACTGAACGTTATTTCCACAAGGTTTCTTGTAAATTGAAATTGTTGAAGTCCCATGATACTGAGTAAAATAATCATTAACTTATATTACTAATGAGATAATGATATGGTTTTTTTGGAAATTATTTTTAGATAAGCGATTCAAATGCCGAAAAATCATCGGAAGCGATGCATGGAAAATCATCTCAGTCTACTGTAAAGATCACAGGCGTTGTAAATAACGAACAACCAAAGAAGATCGGTAGGTTTTAATTCATTTACTGTATGCTGTTTTCTCGGAAATAATGATAATACAGTCTTGTTTTTCACAGGTGCAATACCTTGTCTAACGATTCGTGATTCTCCGGATTCATGTTTCCGAGCTGTTTATCAGGATTTTAGTGGCTGCAAAATACTGAATACAGAAACTGTAAGGTTTTTTCACACAAGAATTTTATTATCGCAACAAAATAAGGAAATCTTTGGAATCAATTTTTTTCCAGCTTTTGCAACTTGCCACGCGTATTGGTTACTGTAAAGCAAGTCACTTATTCGTGAATTTTGAAGTGCGAACCACTGATCATTATAAGTTGCCTTACACGACTCGAGATTTGTTTCAGATAACTCAAGTTTGTGAAGAACTTTACGTTAAGGTAATTTTTCATCTCGCTGTAGTACACGGAAGCCATAAATACTGCATTATTACATGGAAGCTCTACGCTTGAGAACTGACTTTTTTGCACATATTTTCAGTTCTTAAAAAAACTGAAGAAATCTGGAAAATTCTAATAATTCTTCTGAACAAGTTGACAGCCAAAATTGATTTATAAAATTATAATTATTGCGTTACTATTATTAGCTATGATCTTATTTCACATTCAAAGGCAGCGAGGTATATTTTGAGAGTGGAATGTAATTTGTTCACTGGATAGCATAAGTAGGAAAAGTTCACTTATGTCCTTATGTGCTTAGAGTCGTTTTCATTATCAACACAACAAAGTTTGCAATTATTTGTAGTTGTATTTAAAATTTTTTAGTTTGTACCGTCCCTTGACGTCCAGTGTAGTTATACTGAATCAGATTTGGTATGCCGAATTATCGACTTGTTTTTGGATGATTTCCCACTTACAAAAGCTGTACATTTTGGTCCAAATTTGGCAGTTTCGGTAATATCAAATCGAACAATTCTAAATAATGTACAGAAAAGAATACCACGAATATATATTTCAGTGGAAATCGATAAAAATAATGCTTCTTTGGTGAGTTTTTCTATTTAAAAAATGATATGAGAGAAAAAATTCCGAATTTTGATATTGTTTTAGTTTTACACTTTTCAGATTAATCACTTGCCACCGTTTGTGACAATTTGTGTAGAAGGAAAATATCCGTTTGAAGCAGAAAATTTGCTTTCATCACGTCTAAATGTTGTTTTACGATTTTCGACAAGTGATCCGGGTTTTCTTTGTGCTGCTCCTGAATCTGTTGCTAAAAAAGCATTGCTTGCGACTAGATTAGGCAACAAGTTCCCGATTTTAGGTTAATTTTTAAATACTTGTGCTTATTTATAATTTTCTTTTGTTAAAAATATTATCTATTATATTTTTCGATCAGGTACAATGGTGTGCGATATATCAACCGGCTGCGAAGTAATGCCGCCATCTTTATCATATATGTCGGAATTAGTTTCATTGGGCGTTTGTTGGAACAGATCCGTAGATATAAAGCGTTTTTGTTTTTTATTGCCTCGAATAACAGCGGAACACTTTCTTTTGGATGGGTGAGTTATCTACCAAATTTTTTGAAAATACAGTTTTAATTAGACTTTGTGCAATTGATGAAATCCCTATCGAAAACGTAAAAAATTTCTACGAAGTCAAATATTTGCACTTTGAATTTTCGATTTGTTGCGTGTTGTCTTATATTCTATTTATTATGTGTTGCTTCATATTCTAGATACTTTTTTTGAAACATACTCTCTGCTTAAAATTATGTTCATTATATCGGAAATTCTTGCAGCGATATGGAGGCCTTGTTCAAGCAAGTGTCTACCATTGGACGAATTGAGCATGAAATAACACGATTCAGTTATGGATTAAAACCTACGGAAAGCGGTATGTTCCAAAAAATTATTTTAAAGAAGGGATGGTTTTTATTCATATTTTTATTTGATTTTATAATTTTCTTTTCTTGCTCATAATAAAAAATAAAGGCAGTTTAGGATTATCTAATTTATATTAAGCAGATTAGGGAGAAAATTTTATTTGGACAAAAGTGATATTTCTTCGCTGGTCAATAAGCACTTTAGAGTATTTTTTAACTGTACTTACAGCTGAGGAAGTTCAAGAACAGTCATCGTCACCGTCACCAAACAAGAACAAGTCAATTTCGATATTTGTAGAAATGTTATTAAATCCAGATAACATGGTTTTGGAACGACTAACTCCAGCCATTTTCAAGGTACATCTAAATTGTTTATAGGCAACTAACTATGAATGGAGCAGTTTTTTTTTTGCTATTTTGTTCAACAATTATAAAAGGCAAATTCTAATAAACTGATTTTGCAGAAAGCTCAGATAGAATTAAAACGCAGTTTAAAAGCATTGGATCAAGCAAAAAAACGGCTTCCTTATAATTATGAATTGGCACTTGTGCTGGCCGAGATACAAATTACCACCGAACTTATGATTCTTGCCTGCAAGTTCGTATCTTTTTTTGTATTTTGAGATGGGAAGTGTTCAATTCTCAGAAAATAAAGTCGTTTTAAAACTTCTTGGAACTTTATTTTCAGATTGGGCCAATCGCTTTGCACATATGGCATAAATCCATCATTATCATCACCAAGGGACCGAAAAACCTCATTTTCGTCTAGCGATAAACTGCTTCAAGAATCAACGCTTGTTGGTTATGAAATGGTTAACATTGGAGTATCCAATTTACCACCAGCAGTGCGCACTGATCTTGCCAATAGGTTTATGTGTTTACATTTTTCATTGAATTAATTTCTCTTACAAATTATTTGTTGCAATAATTTCCGTTTTTCTTCCAAATAAATTATTGAAAATTGAACTTTTTACTTAAAAGTTTTGTAAGCTGAATATGTTTTAGTATGCCAATGCTATTCATTTTTCCAGACTTCTTGAAATTCGCAGCCGTTTCCAGCACACATGGCTGTCGCGCAACATTGCTAGTACTCTTCCAAATTCTCTGAAAATATTCGATAACCTTTTTCGTGCATTGCTTCCACCAAATATGCAGGATTATGGGAGAAATTTACTTTGAATCAGCAGGAATTTGATCATAAATTAATAATCTAAAAAGGTTGACTTCGTTTTCCGAGTTTTGTTATCATTTATAGCTCGTATGAAGTTTGTCCATGATCTGTCAAGATCTATTGTAAATTGCATATTAATTTAAAAAAAAAAAATACCTTGCATATTAATGTGACAAATATCAGGAACGAAATTCTTCTTGGGAAATCTAAACTTTTGAAATTCTCATCTTTACCTCATATCTTGGGATTTTAAAATCAAGAGTCAGGATATCTAGTATTGTTTTCTGCTTGTAAAATATATTGAATAAAAATTCTTAGTTTATTTTTATTATTTTTTCCAAACCTGAGGAAAAATTTGAGCGATATTATTAAGCAATGTGCAATGAATCATTTTATATATTAGACTATTCATAATCTGTGATCCTCCAAGTGTTTTCATCTTTTCAGTTCTTTCATTTCTCAAGATATTCCATCCTTTGTTAAATGTGCCTAAATTATTGTCGATTTTCATTTTGGGTTGTTATTTGTTAATTAGCTCGTTCATATTTGCATTATATCTAATATTTGTGCATTCATTCCTTTTTTTCCAAATGAAAAAAGTATATTTGATGTTCATAATTTGGAATTACTAACCTATATTTCATCTTTTAATGCAGTGCATTCCCTTGGATCTGTTTCGTGCATTTTATATTACTTCTAGCATTGATTACTACTTGGGTAAATAATTTATCGTTTGTCAATTTTTTTTGAAATTATGTGTCGATTCAGAAACAACACTGATTTCTTATCGCTTCATTCCATTAATTTTAATTGTGAAGGAATCGATCTTAAACACTATAAATGTATCGTATAATTTCATTTGGAAGATTAGGAATAATTGAGGTCTCAAGTTCATTTATTCTCTTCCATCGTAAATTCCGAATATGCCTTATTGTTCATTTTCTGGCTAGATAGATTCTAAATTTTTTTATGCAACAAAATAGTTTTTGTTAAATTTTGATTAAAAAAAAATTGCAGATTTTTTAACGGGATACTTTGACTATAAATTGCTTCGATCTTTGTATTTCTAATTGGATTTAAGAAAGCTATATTAAGATAATGTTGAGGAATCTATGGATAAGCATAAAATTAAATTGTTGGTGAGGGAGTGAGAATGTGATTTCTGTTAATTTCATCAAATAATTCTAGTAAAAACAAAAATTAGTGAAGGTATGAGCAGTAATATTTGGCTAAAACATTTCTATTTTTGTTATATGAACGCAGTAAGTAATTAATTGTATTTCAGTTTTTTTTATAGCGTTAACAATGTCAGTTTTTGCGGAGCTAAAAAGTAAATTAGATCAAGCGATAACTGGAGTGAATCGTTATAATCCAAATAATGTTGATACTCTGGAGAGTTGCATCGAAGCAATGGTACAAGAGAATCAGTACGATAAAGATATACTAGTCACCACATTGAAGCTTTATCAACTTAATTCCGACAAGTTTGTTTTTGTTAACTCTTAATTACTTTCCATCTTTACAAAAAGAACTTTAGCTTTTCTGTAAGAAATAAAATTATATGAATGGAAAGTTTTCCATTTTTACAAAATTACTGATTAACTGATAAAAACAAAGAATTAGAATCGGTACTGAATAGCTCCTTACAAAAAGAAATGGGGTGACTAATATGTTCAACAATCCGATCTAATTGAGATCAAATGGTCAAGATTCATTACAGTAGAGACTCGAAAACGATTATCATTTGCTAAGAGGTTATGGAAAAATAAAAAGTTTCATATTAGGTACAATGAAAGTGTGGTGAAGCTAATATTATTGAAAACGATGATGATGGCTCCGAAAAGTGATTATGCTCTCGCAAAATACCTAATTGATTCCAGCCGAGTTAGTTCACCGGTGAGTATCTTATATAATTCATTATTTGTTGTTCTGAAATAAAAATTTCAGCTTTGAAAGAATTTCTTTCACTTTTATATGATTCTAATTTTTTTTTGCTTAATTTTAGGAGATTAAAAGAGTATTTGACATTGGGGCTTTATTGGAATCTTGCAATTTCGCTGTGTTTTGGCGTTTGATGCGAGGAGAATATCGACCATCAGATGACGCCAATGAACCATTCAGACAGCCTGGGGAAATACCTAAAATCATCAGAGCAGTACCAGGATTTGAAGAAAGTGTGAGAAATTGTACGTTTTTAATAAAAGCTTGGTTTTTGATAAAATATATTCCGTTATCTTTTTTAAAGGAATCGTTGCTGCAGATCTTTGATAGGATTTCTATAGACCTTTTATTATTTCTGGCGATTTTTGCCACTGTTTAAATGCATTATTTGCAGATGCATGCCAAGTAATCAATGTTACTTTCCAAAACATTGAAAAATCTCTTCTCGTTCGCTTATTAGGTGGAGTTTCTGGTGAGTTTTTCAATCATTATTTCGCAGGGAAATAAAATATCGGAAAAGTATTTTCAAAATGATTCTATTTCTGATTTTATGCAATGAATAGATAAGTTAATAATTTTTGTCTTTCTCATTATATTCGTTAAAAAAAAATAATGTACTTTATACTTTCTGTAACGTTTATGGCTTTTGTTGAAGATTTGTTATTGATTTTCTCTGTTCTTTTGGCAACGATTAGTTTATCTTATTTTTGCAATATTCGAAAGATAATTTACAAGGAAATGACAAGGACATTTCAGAAAAGCAGATAAACGAATATGCTCGGTTTTATGGCTGGATACCGAAGGAGAATGGTGAGGTATACTTCATACAAAATCATGAAGCAACAATCAAAAGTAGAAACATTGAAGAAAAACTCCAATTTGATAGTACGTTTTTTATGTTAATATCAAGTTTCATTTTGCTATAACATAGATATTTTGTTCCATTTTTATGTCAATATTCTCGCGTTAAAGCGATGTAAGGAAATTCATACAGACGAGTATTCCACTCACGGAATCACTACTCCATTTTTTAGCACTTAAGGTTCTTGATTGGTTCTCATCATATTATATGATTTTAACCGCAAACTTAAACATTATATATCTATTATATTTCGTACATTCTGATTTAGGATAGTCAAATCTTTGATAGATTAGTGAAATTTTATTTAAATATAACAATGCACATCATTAAGAATCGAAAATACCGCAAATTTTGCAGCATGTAAGGATTTGCTGCGGATGTGTTTCTGATCGGCAAAGGAAATGATACGGCAAGACGTTATTGTTCATCCGGTTTCAAATTGTTTTGTTGATATTTCTGTTATTCTGTAAATAAAAAACTTTGTTGGATAGATTTAACTTATTTGCACTTATATTAAAAGATTTAGAATTTGGATATGGATTTTGTTCGCTTTACTCCTAAATATATATAACAAAGAACTGTAGAAAAGCAATAGGAACAATAAACAGTAAGCCGTGATTTCAAATATATATTAAAAGCGGTTTAGGTGAATACAAAAGATATTTTATTTCTGAAATCCAGAAAATGATTGCAACTCAGATAGAACAACAAACTAGTAGGAGCGGGAATCACTTACATCAGACTTTTTCAGAAGTAAAGTTGGAAAATTTTCCCAAAAAATTCCACTGGTTCATAGGATTTTTATATTGTATGAATGAATGCCACTTACAGAATTCAGTTGCTCAAAGATTACAGATGATACTATTAGTTTTTCCTCATTTTTCGTTTTTTTACTAAATTGGACCATCTAGTATGTCAGTGATATATAAGATTTCATTATCTGAGAAATGAAAAATAATTTTCAAACATATAAATGCAATATCACAGAAATGAAATTACAGAATTTATTTCCTCTAGTATTTTTTGTTTGAAAAATTCAGGCATGTAAGTCTTTTGAATTTGAAATTAATTAAAATATACGTCTTCTGAATTGGGAGTTAGCTAAATGAGCGTTCATTTAGGGTCGAAAATCAAAAACACCCATCATACATTAACATAAAAAAAAAGGCAATTGTTAAGATTGCTGAAATTAAATATGTCACAAGTCAAAAATTTTTTTGGAAAAAACTTAAAAATTTGGAGATTAAATCAAAATCTGGGAACGATAGAATTGACGGTAAAATCATGATTAAATCAAATATAAACATAAGCATTAAATAAATGAGCCAAATGAAAAGGAGTGATACAGTCTGCAAAGCAGATCGTTGGTAATCGTCTATTCGAGTACAAATAACACTGATGTTTCCCGTAGAACAGTGCATCACAATAATTTTTTACTCCTGGTTATTACATAATTTAAAATACCAAAGTAATCTACATTCTGCATGACACTGTTTACTATCACAACCAGCTCTTATATTTCAAAAACTGTAATTTTTTCTTGAATTTCAAAACATTTTTCAAATTTAAAATGACTTCGAAAAGATGTTTTAATAAATGTACTCCAATTTGAACACAAATTATTATTTAAACAGTTATTGCTCGCAAATGGTTGGATTGAAATCGTTTTTCGTGTTCATCTTACTCACACATACCTTTCTGTATACATTTGTTTGTATTCAAGAATCTTTCTCACTATTGTTTAATATGCATTTATTGCTAACTGAATGTCAAAAGTATCAATTGTTAATTAATTTTATTAGTTGTGCAACATTCGTTCCACAGTTCAGAAACTGTAATGTATGTTTGAACTGTGAATTGAATTTTATTTTGTTCTTGTAGCAGTAAATCAGTCAACTGGTAAACATGATGTGTATTTTTTAAAATCAACCCTTTAACTACAATATTACATGTTCTCATGAAGTGATCAGTTAATTAAAACAGGGAATTATCAGTGATGGGAAAAGTAGTGGGAATAAGGCGTGGATCAGTATACGACGTAGAAACAGTAAAACCAAACGCAAAATTTACGATGACGTTATTTGGAGCAAATTTATGGCCCAGTAGATATGATTTAATTTGGTTAACCGATGCCGACCACTGTGCGGTATACAAATTTTTAAAAATTCAATAATAGGAAGTCGCCGTATTACTGAGTGATTTTTATTTAAAATCAACTAATTAAAAAGCAACATTTCTTGTAATTTATGTAAATATTAAATTTCTAATTCAATATTTCAGGATTCATTTCGAATGAAAAAAGCTGTTTACTACATGAATGTGGTTGACAGACTTTCCTATGAAAATGTGTTGGTAGTAGAATCGAAGGATGGTATTCCTGAAAGTGATCATTTATATTTATTATGTGTTAAACCATCGTTTTCTTACAAACCCGTTGCATACAATGTTCGTACCTGTGCTTAATTATGAAATTTCAGTGAGACAAAGTTTTTGAACATAATGTAGAAATCGAGACTAAATTGTTCAAAATGAGAAAGTTCACATCCGATTGTTGACAGTTTTATTGAAATCCCGAAGATTTAATTGAATTTGATCAAATTCGTTTCTTTACTTCAAAACAACATCTTTTTCCCGAAAACTTTCTCATTTCTTTGTTTGTTGGAAAAGTTTATTATGATAAATACATAATTTATTTTAACTTAACATTCTTAGTATTTCCCGAACAACAATCAAATGCATTTCTGTTTGGGTAAGTTCAAAAAAGGAACATTAAGCAATATTTTGTGCTTAAGAGATATCCTTAGTGTTTTGACTTGATTATTAATAGCGTATCTCAGTTTCAAGTAAGTACATCAGCAAAGAACTTAGAAGAGTCGATTAAATTTTTTTCAGATAAACTTATCAACTAATCTTTAGACACGTATAAGATTACTGGCATCTCGAAGTCCTTACTGGATGCCTTTCTCATTGTACGCAATGATTACTATTATCTTATCAATGTTAACAATGAGTGCTCTTTTCTCTGGGCTTAATTTATCATTCACATCGGTTGCTATTAGCGAATTAAATATTATTACTCGTATGGGCGATGTTTACGTAAATTTTTTTGAAATAATTTCAGCGGAAATCATAATTATTACTTGTTATTCCAAAACATTTTGTGGAACAATAAATTGTGGTGCGAAAAGAGCAATATATTTGCACTGCTTTTCAAGTTTCTACTTTGAAATTTTAGAAAAGTCGTCTAGCTAAGAATATCATACCTGTACGCAAACACCTCAATTGGCTTATCTGTACGTTTGCAACAGCTAATGCAATCATCAATTGTGGATTATCACTGCTATTCGAAAACTTCCTTGAATATGTGGGTTGATTATAATAATAATAATTCTCGTCAATAGTCAAATCATCCGCATATTCTGCAAAGAGCTTTTTTGAAAAATTTTTTATTTTGCGCAGAAAGTCAGAAATGGAAATGTTCTCAAACAATCTTCAATTTTTTTTCTTTTTTTTTTCAAATCGTTTGAATCAAATTAAACTATTTGTGAATGCAGAAAAAATTTCAATCACTTCTCACTTCTATCTTCATTGTATTGCATTGCAGATAACTGATGGTAAATTACTATTTCTTCCATTAACGCTTATCACATGCATCACTATAGTTATTTTTGCCGAATTATTTCCACTGGTAAGAGAGATCTGAAACATTGATAGTTGACGCTTCATAACAGAAAAAAGCACTGTGCTAATTGTATAATAATGCACTAAAACAAAATGATCCTTATGCTAAAGTATCGGATTGTGCTTACAGTTTATCATTATATAAAAAGAGATGAGGAAGGACATTGTAATTTTAGGCAGTATGTAATCGAAGAGGCTTGCAAATCGCTAGTAAGACACGCTATATTACTTGGTCAGCAATGATTATTTTATCACCTGTTGCTTGGCCAATTTCGAAGATTTTGGATGTAGTCATTGGATCTCAAGGTTACTTAGTTCTATTGATTTATGACAAAATCTATGCTATAGATTGATTAAATCCAGGATGTGCTGTGATTGCGTCAGCTTAATTGGAAAATTAAAACAATCTAAAATCATCTGAATTAAATTGCCACACAATTCTTGAAAACTTAACACCGAATTTTTGCACTTCAAAAAAAGCCTTTTTTCTAATTCATAGGATTTGAAGTATACGATAGAAGTAAAATAGAATTTTTAATTCTGGAAGCGGCAAGAACAAGTTCTGCAGTTTTTTCCGGTATGCATTTCCATTTATTTATTAATCAATACATCTCGCTCCTCTAATTATTTTTGATTGAACGAAAGCTTATAATAACGCTGCAGAGATTCTAAAGAATGCAATAAATCTACCGAGAATTCGAGTTGGTAATGTAATGACGCAAATTGATGAAGCATTTCTCTTATCAACAACCGATGCTCTTGATAATAAAGTCATTTTTTTTTTTTGCTACAGTACAAAGTGTATTTTGTTAATAGTGACACAGTTAGTAAGAATAAGATGCGTTGAAGGAAAATGGTAATGCTTACTACACAGTGTTTTATAGTCTTGAACCAGAACATTTTTCATAAACTAAAGTTTTCATAAACTTCTTTTTTTTTTCATTTCGAAATAAAAAACTAGAAATGTTTAATTTAGTTTGCAAAAAAAAATCGAAAAATGAACTATTCCAAAATCTGAAATCAAGATTTTCACATTGCTTCAAAAAATCTTTTTTTATTTTTTATTTCCTAAACAGTTAATGCTTTTGAAATGGATCATTTAATTATTTAAAAAGAAATTCCGTTAATTAGTGTTTCACTGAGTCTGAGATTTGCAATTCTCATTTGACTCTTGTGACGCATTTAATTATCCCAACATTTTGTTTGGAATCAAAAACACCAAAAACTGTAAAGATAGTAGTTATTATATGCAAAAAGAAGAGCAAATATGGATACTGTAAGTTTTTTTCAACCATTTAAAGAAAGAAAACCAAATTGAAGAAAGAAATCAACGAACATTTTGTATTACTTTCTTATCTTCTTGGCTCAAAAATGAAAGCATAATTTTAAGATTTGATTAATGATTTTGCAAAAAATCAAGGTAATTTAAAATCATCAATTTTCCAGCTGATCCTTTCGATCGTAGAAAAGGGCTACAGTCGTATACCAGTTTATGAAGGTTTGAAGAGAAGTAAAGTTATTGCAGTACTAAATGTTAAGGATCTCATCATTACAGACTTCAGTAAAAGTGTTGTGGTCATCGATATACTAAAGAAATTAAATTATTTAAAACAGGTTAGCTAACTTACATTTCGACTGGAAATTTATAAATGAAAAAATTTCTCATTTAATTATAATTTTATTTAGTAAAGCAAACTACAATTTTTAAGTAACTTACCACTTAACTCGTAAACGATGTTTGTCCGATCAATTTTTAAAGATCTCATAACTTAATAACTTAATAATCAATCAATTCCGATCAATTTTTGAAATAACTTAATAATCTGATAACTGATAAATAATTAGTGAAAGTACTGATAAATATTAGGGAAATGAAAAATATCGCAGCAGACAAATATATACAAGTTCCTTCGATAATTGCTAAAGATTGTCCTATCAGCTCAATAATTCTCAAGAAAAAAACTTAGTGAATGACGATAATAAATTTGGTTAGCCTTAAATTTATCCTCAAAAAATTATAACTAAAGTGACCAGGTTCGTTTTGTATGCGAAGAAATGCAAGTAAAACCTTTACTGAACGAAATGGAAGGACAAAATTTTGCATCCGAACCAAAAGGTTACTTTTTGAAATGCGTGATTTTATGATCATAAAAAGGCTTATTTTAATGAGCAGCGACTTCTTATAACCTTAAGAATTTGTCAAAGCTTAGTTGAATTGCATATGAATTTTTTTTAATTTACTGAGTAATTATTAAATCGGTCTATTTCATTTTACTACGAACAGAATACCATACGTTGTTAATCAACTTTATTATGTTTCGCTCTTTTACAGTTTTCCATGCTTAAGTACTTTTTCCAGGTTACATATCACACCTAGCAATGGTGGTGAAATATGATAGTAGAAGTTACAATCTTGTTGGTCTAATAACACTCGATGACATTATTGAGGAAATATTTGGAGAAATGAAAGTGAGTTTCGCATAAATATTGTTGAATTGCAAATTTAAAGTAAATTGAACTTCTAGGACTCCTAGTTCATCATCCAAACAATTTGATTTCATTCTCAGACCATATTGTAAATCAAAATTATTTTACATGATGAACAAATTCAATGGACAAATCGACGAATTGGATTACATCGGGACCATGCAACTTTCGACTGGTTACGATCAGAACCAAATCCGCTATCACCGTTGCAAGAAATTTATCGTATCCAGGAAACACTGGAAAATTATTCTGGTTTCAAAGTACCATAAATTTTTATGGTACTTTGAATTTTTCTGCAATGATTTCAAACATTTTTGAAATCATTGCAGAAAAACCTTAACTTTTGAAGCATGTGGTAGAGCTAGAAAAGTTTGGAACAAAGCTACGATTCACTTAACAATTTAAAATTTTTCTCCAAAAAGTTATTATTACCAGGAATTATCGTTCAATATTCACACAATGCGTCGACTTTTCAATTTATGCAAAATTCATGGTTCATCCAACGAAATAAAAAAATTTACCGTTTACAAACAAGGATATCGATCTAGGTAAGTAATAATGATACTTAAATAAATCTTTCGCCTCTTATAATCCTGTATTAACAGATTTTCTTACCATCTCTACCAACTTTTCATCTTCATACTAATACAGTTTGCAGCACAGTGAGATTATAAAATCTGGAACAAATCAATTACATAAATAGATCTGGATTTTTTTAAATAAAGATTATGCCTAAAACAAAGTTAAATCCTTGACCTTATTCAAATCAGTAGTGATGCTATTGACAAAGTTAAATATTTGACCTTATTCAGATCAGCAGTGGTGATGTTGACAGGTGAAGCATTTTACGAAAACATGGAAGGTATACGCATAGCTGCCACTCCATCTGAATTGGGTGTAGAGCTTATCGAACAAATCTACTTATTATGTCTCGATAAGGGTACCTCTGTGGATCTAAGTAATTTGTATTTCACGCCACTGAGAACAGTCTACGTGGAATCACCTTTCTATTATATCAAGGTTCTCCTTAATTAAATTATTAGAAATTAGACAATAACTGAAATAAAAATGAAATGGAAATGAGAAAATGCAAATTGAATCAGCAGAAAAACGAATGTTTTTCAAATGTCTTCATTTCTGAATGACACTATGTTTAGTGGTTTCATCGAATTCTAATTCTAATTAATTTCCAAAACTTTCTTAGATGCTAAAAAAGCAATTCAGATCACAGTGAGAGCAGTACTGATGGCAATGCAAATAATAGAAATGAAAGAATATCGTCGTGAAGTAAGTATATCAAAAGATTTGAAAGAAATGGAAAGCAACACTCAGCTCAGTGATTTGTTATCAACTGAACAGACATCAACTCTTATCAGGTATCTAAAGTTTTTTTCTTTTTAAAACAATAACATAACGGTCAGGCAACCATTAAAATTTAACATAATCAGTTAACTTTCGAATTTATCAAAAAAAATTTCGCGAAAAAATGATTAATAAAATAATCATTAAATTAGTATCATAGCCTTTTGAATTGTTCCTTAATGTTTAAATTTTAACAGAAGGAATCAAAAAATTGCTTCAACGCAAAGAACGTCCAGCACAGAAAGTACTGCGGAAGGCGAATCTCATAAACCATCAGTCCATTTGTCCACAACTGGGTCATTCATGTCAGCGACTCCGTGATTTTTAATTAATTTGAGTTTTATACTGTAACTATTTAAATAAAAAATTGCAAATTATTGCATTTGAAATAGATGGTATTACGGATGAAAATCGATAAAGAGTGCGTGTCGTAAGCCTACGGTGAATATATCCTTTCTTGTATTCTGATTCTGGACTCGATATCATTCTACCCATATCTTTTCCTGTATTCTGATTCTGAACTTGACATCATTCTACCCATATCCTTTCTTGTATTCTGATTCTCGACTCGGCATCATTCTACCTATATCCTTTCCTGTATTCTGATTCTGGACTTGACATCATTCTACCCATATCCTTT
>JARVGP010000974.1:0-24429 GCA_029876185.1 Mansonella ozzardi
GACATAATGACCTGCCAAGATGTAATGTCCTGGCACTCCTGGACATAATGACCTGTCAAGATGTACTGTAAGATCCATTACACGCATCATATCTACTGGATTGTTTATTCCCTTAAGCTGACGTATTGTTACAAAATTGACTGATAATAAGGTGGGTGTGTCGCTCAACCTTTCAACAATTTATACATGTATCTGTATGCCTGACAGACTTGTTCATGTATGTGTGTGTATGGGTGTGTGTGTCTGTGTCTGTGATGTTCGTCATAGGCGATCGATGGTTGTGCTATTTTAACATTGGAGCAGAAAGGAGTGATAAAATGTTGGGAAAAGATTTCTGATTAGTAATTTTGGTTCCATCGTTTGTATGTTGTGCGTATATGCTGTATGTATATATGGTACTTTGTATGCATGTATATCGTTTGTATGAGCGCGTTTATGTATGTGTATGTATGTGTGTGTATGTGTGTGTGTGTATGTGTGTGTATGTGTGTGTATGTGTGTGTACGTATATGTGTGTATGTGTGTGTATGTATAGTGTATGTGTGTGTATGTATATGTGTGTATGTGTGTGTATGTATAGTGTATGTGTATATGTATGTGTGTGTGTATGTGTATATGTGTGTGTGTATGTGTATGTGTATATGTGTGTATGTGTATATGTGTGTTATATATGTGTGTGTATGTGTATGTGTATGTGTGTGTGTATGTGTGTGTGTGTATGTGTGCTTGTTTGCTTGCTTTATATGCACATTTCGTTAATTTAACAAATATATTTAAAAATAAAAAAAGTTTTATTTAACTGAGTATTGAAGAAATACAGGTTATTTACATCAACGATAAAATTGACGACGGTCTGTTCTCACTTGCACTCTTCTTTTTCGGATTTCAATGTTATCCTTTCCAATCAGATAATTATTTATCACTATCCTGTTTCATCATTTTACATTGATTATCATTATTATGATTATTATCATGATTATTCTTCTTATGATAAATGATTTTCTATGGAAAAATACCTAATGCATTCCTTTTACTTTGCTAAAAAATGACATTATTTGTGAGAGATAGGAAAACAGGAAAAATACATTTTGTATTGTTAATCATGAAAGAAGAAAAGAATGAGAGAGAGAGAGGAAGAGAGAGAAGAGGAAGAGAAAGAAAGGAAGAAAAAGAGAGATAACAACAACAACATATGGTATGAGTGGTATTCACATGAAGTGACGTGGCATTTCGAATGGATGAATTGTGATATTATTTTTCAGAACAGTTTGATTCGAATGAAATAAATCTGAAATGATCTAGTCGTTTAGATCATTACTTCCCCTGAATCTATCTATGATTCTCATACTTCTCTTCTTCTCAATGCTATTTCCTCATTTTTCCTCTTTCCAATATTGCTTGCTAAATTGCTTTTTCCGATAGAATTTTTACTTGGACAATTCAAATTGTTTTTTTATTGGAAAATTTCAGGAATTCATTGGAAGTTTTCAGTTAACGATTAAATTATCAATCGATAGAGAGAGTGTAAAATGAGTGACGATCCCTGTGAATGCTTTTTCAATCATGAAACAGCTATGAGACGTTTACTTTCACTGGTAAAGTATTCAATGATTAAATTTTTGTTATTATTTCTTTCAATTCTTTTTTTTTATGTTCATATCAAACGTGGAGAGAGAGAGGAATGTACGTGTATTTTAAAAAGAATTTAGATTACGTGAAACGTGAATTATTTAATTGTTAAATTAGCTAATCTTAGTCAATGATTAATGCGCATGGCATGTAATTGATATTGAAGTTAAAGAATAGCATATTTTTATGCTACAATGGAAATATTTTACAATGCTTAAATAGAAATGAAGATTTGTAATAGATAAAGTATAAATAAGAAATAAAACAAACGTATACGTTCAAAATTTGTTTCAGTTACGGGATTCACAAGGTTATTGCACGGACTCGGAATGTGTTCAAGATTTACCGGGTCCACAAGGTGCAGGTTTTGGTGCGAACAATTTAATGATGATTGTCATTTTGTGGGCTATACTTGCAGTTGCAATGTTTATTTTGCGTCCGAATTCGATGCGTTCAAGACCAGATCCATTGGGGAAACCGGGACCTCGTTCGGTAAATATTGATCAATTTATGATTTTTTTTTTTGGAATTTTACATAGAACAGTAGATATATAAGATTTTACAAAGATTTAAATTCAGTGCATTTTTCATAAATCATTTTCTCATTACATTTAGTTTCAACAAGTTTGCCAGTAGTTTTCTACAAATCGAAATAACATATTTTTATATTGGAATCTTTGAAAATTCATTTTGTCGATACAAGTTAAAACAACTGATTTCCTTATTATCTTTTTTTATTTTACAGTTATTCATAAATTTTATTTGCTGACTGCTGAAAGTGTATTTCTTGTTGAATTTATACAAACTTTTATTGCTATTATTTAATAAAAAGTTTGTTTTTTTGCAGGGTGATGATGCTCCTGAACCGCCAGCACCTAATGTGCATTAATATATACAATGTCAAATCCATTGTGCAGCATTGAAGCAAAAACAATAATTATCCAGAATGTTCTTCCTACCTTTTTTGAACTGTTTCACAAAGGAATGGGATATTAATAAGTGAAGGGTATAGTCACATCAATGAATGAGTGCCAGTTTGTCATTGCAGTTCTTGTAAATACCGACTTTTTGATTATAGTTTCCGAATTTTATCAGCAGTTTTTTATAAAAGCACACAGGTTGTGAATTTTTCATAGTGGCGGTGGTTTTTCTTTCTTTTTTTTGTATTTTCTTACAAGTACAATTTTTAGTTTTCTTTTGTTCTTACTTATTCGCTTCCGGGCAATTTCTTTCAATTTTCTATCATTTTAAACTTGCTTTATTGTTGTCTTAAGCAAAAGAAATTAAAGTGAATCATCATGAAACATGAAAGCCAAAAAATTGTATGGTATATAGTGAGATAGTGAGTGGAAGAAAAGCAATAATTTAAATAATTGGTATTGTTCTTTGATGATGATTTTCTAATCTCTCCGAGAACTATGATGATGTTTCTTTAATTTTTGACTACTGAAAAAGCATGTGAATTTATCTTAGGTGTTTAGAATATACATAGAATACTCTTACTTCTCCTTTTTTTTTTCAAGATCAGATTTGAACTATATATAACTTCTTCGTTTCACTATAATCTATTATAACATCGTTTTTCTGCTATTTGAAGTGTTTTCCCTTCGTTGATAGCATCAAAAATAATAAAAAATCATCCCACTGCTCTTTTATTCAAAATTTCATTTAATCTTGGAAGTTATGTTTAGTAGTAAGTAGCCTTCCTTCTCATCCCTTCTTCCCATTCATCTTTTCACATATCTTTTCATTCATTCTGCAATCACAACTTCACAAGATATAACTTTCAAAATGTATTTATGCAGTGATTCTTTTTTTTTTAATCTAAGAAAAAATTTTCAAAATTTCATTCATTTTCGGATGTGTGATTCACACAAATTTAAAATTTAAACAGTGACAAAATGTGATGTGTACATTACTTGGAAAATGTATGTCATTATCGATATCACATACATACATACGTCTCTGTTTACTAGCTTTTTGTTTTCTCTTCATCACGAAAAAGGAAAACAAAAATTATTGTGCACTGAAAAAAGGTTGTATCAGGGAGCATGCTATTTGCATTTATCATTCTGTTTACAGTAATGCTGTAGCATCAACTATTACTTCTTTCAGCCTATTTTCCTGTCAATTTGTTATGTTGATAAGTGATAAGAGCACATAACTATTTTTTTTTTTTTACTTAAAGATAGACAAAAAAAAAAATAATAAATGCATAGAAATATACACCCGTCTTAGGAAAAATATAAAAAAAAATCTCCCAAAAAATAGTCGAAGTTTTAGTTCTTTACTGTAATACATAAATTCTGAAATAGTTATCTTGGATCGAAGTTATACTCGTAAAACGAAGCAAGATTCTATGATCATAAGAAGCTGATAACAAATCATATTTGATATATAGATGATGATACAGTATGCTTCCAACTAGATAGCTGGAAAATCTTAGAGAATTATACATAAGTTTAAAATTTCTAAGGAGTCGTGAAGTATATTTTCAAGATTTTCAACATATGAAAAGTTTTTTTGAAGACAAGTTATAAACATGTAGAATAGAATGAAAAAGAATCGGCAGTGGTAAAGGTTAATTTGTGAAATAATATAGGATCGAGAATTACATAATTAAATAGCACAAAGATGTAATGTATTTCAGTCTGAAATAATACAGGAATGGAAAAAAAGTTTTTGGATCTACCAAAACAGACCTTATCTCATTCATTATGTCCTAAGCAGTCGAAGAAATGTGAATAAAGAAAAAATTTTTGGAAGTAATGTGATTGCCGGTAGACTTGTTTAGACTTGCCGGTAGCAAGATTGAACAAGGTTAAATACTGACTACTTGACCATTTAACAATTTAAAAATCATTTTCCTACAGCTATTAGAGTTAGAGAAGGGAACAAAAAAGTGAATGAAAATCGAGACCAGAAGAGCATAAAATTATTATGGCCTTTTTGTCAAGCGTTTTTATCGGTTCACACAATAGGAAAGATTTTTTTTGTGAATTATGAATTGAAGTTAGAGTAAATATTGAACATATCCAAAGCGAGCAATATTTCAATTGAACAATTATGCAAACATAATTCAATAAAATTTTGAGAAGCATGCACGTTAAAATAGTCACTCCAGCGGTGCCTCTCTTGAGGTGAATAATTTTAACTAGAGCTTTATATACTTGAAGATACTGAGAATTATAATGCAAGCGCTTTTTTGAGAAGCTTTTCAACAATCGAATTTTCCATTTCGTTATCTAAAAATAAAATTAAGAAGAAAGAAGTGCCTTGAAAAGTTTTTTAATCATTAAATCAGTCATTTGTACAACTAATATCTTTTACAATTAGTTCGGATATCCCATTATCAATTTTCACTTAAGCAATAACTGATCTAAATTTACTTTTAACTTCAAAACATTCATTTGAAATAATGAAAACTGCTTACTTTCTGCTGTACTACCCGTTACTTCTTTTTCAAGTTCAAGCTTCTTTTGAGCAAGAGCTAATATCTCCTCCTCAACTGTATCGGCAGATATTAAACGCACAACGAAAACATCTCTGCAAAAAAACCGTTAGCATTCTACATTCATTCTACAGAATTACACGCCTTGAAAGCAAAAAATATTTAGCATTCGGCACAAAAAAATTTTCTTTTTAATACTTTTAGATGTGTTCAAAGGTATTTTAAAATATTAAGTTATTAAATTAATACCTTCCATAATATAATAAGATGATCCAGAAATAAATTTCATTTTCTTTAACTTGGACTTCTAGAAGCTGTTACTAATTTTTAAAAATTTTCTTGAATATAAAAGAAATTTTGACAAATGAATACTTCGTTTGACCCATGCGATGACATCTTCCTTCCGCTTGTTTGTCATTATATGGATTAAAATCAATATCGTGCAGTATGATATGATTAGCTGCAGTCAAATTGATACCCAAACCACCAGCTTTGGTAGACAACAAAAATACAAACAGCTCAGCCGATGAATTATATTCATTGATTACATCTTGCCTGAAGATTTCACAACGGTAAATTAGGAACAAATAAATGATGTGAAGAATTTTTACGTAAAAACCACCTGAAGAAATTTTAATGTACCTGTCCATAACTGGAGTTGAGCCATCCAAGCGACAATACTGATAACCACGCAATTTGAGATAAACCTCAAGAATATCCATCACTGATGTAAACTGACTGAATATTAACACTTTATCTCCCTGAAAGATCACACACTTTGTGAATTATCTGATTGAAAGACCGAGTCATTTCACAGTCATGATCAAAATTCCAACTATTTTCACCTACCTTTTCTTTAATTGAAGGTAGCAGCTTATCTAGTTCTTTGAATTTTCCAGATTCAAGTGCGATCTCTTCATTGAGGATGAACTGCTGTGTTGAGGTAAATTTTGAACATAATTGGCTAATTGCAAAATCTGACAGAAAAGCAAGATCTTCGGCAACATGGTCCGATTTCTTTTTGCGATACTCATTTTCCTAAAAGCATAACAGTGAAAATATAATTATATTTTTTAAACTGCTAAAACAAAAACAAAATGCAGCAGTGACAAAGCGACGGCCGTAAAACAAAAACAAAATGCGACAAAACCGCAGCACTGAAGCAGTTCTAGTTCAGGTTAAGTTTGAAAATTAAAACTAGACATGAACAATTTTAAAGCTTAAATTTTGAATGCCATGCTCAGTTTTAAAAAAAGCATACAACTTCCAAATTTTAATTTTATTTGCTGAAATCTATAGCTAATAAGGATTCCATTGACAGATGCAGCATATCATTATAATCCACAAAGATTTATACAGAACATAAATTTAAATGCAATGAGATTGAAAAACAAACCTTTGCACACAAAATTTCGGCAATTTGAATCACTTTATCGTCATTATATAATCTCCTATACAACAAGGGATGATTGGCCACTTGTCGCAATTGCATTAATGGACTTGAACTGTATTTTTCACCATTTTCTTCCAGTAGACGGAATTCACGCACCAAATCTGTATAGATTTCTTTCTGTTCCGCAATCATTGCACACTTAATCACACGATCCTTTTTCTTTGGTAAATAACTTAATACCTATAAAAATTGATAAAATTCAGAAAAATCATTAGTTTGTCAAATTTAACACGAACTTTTGCATAACAAGCTAGTCAGTTAATTGCACCGTTTCACCAGTTATTACACAAATTTTTAAAAATATTTTTTCACTTGTTAAAAAAAAACAAGCAAACTTTAATAACAATTCCAAACATTTTTAACAAATCATTTTCTTGTCTTTCTTATCGAAGTGCTTTCTCATTCGCATTTCTTTGAACATGGGATGCTTTGAAACTGCCATTTTTACGAGTATGTGATTTTTTGGAAATTTTATCATGAAATTTAGAACAAACAAAAATATTAGAAAAGGAAACATACATCTGCTTTTAATCTCCGTAAAATGTACGGTTTCAGGATTGCTTTTGCTTGTTCAATTTTATCAGCTTCATATAATGCACCATTTTTGGCTTCCAATGAAGGTATTTTCTTTAAATGAAAACTCTTTTATTACGTGCCACATATAATCCATCTTTCTATTCTCAATAAACATTAAAATGAAATCTAATCAGAGAGTTTGCAAATTCCCACGATACCTTACAATCCTAATTCATTCAGGAATGGTAATTGAATAATGTGCCATTTTTAAGATAAACGATCTCAAATCAGAACTTTGAAAACAAACCTGCTGGAATTGTTGTAAAAGTTGTCCAATATCACCACAATATTTTGTAAACAATTTCGTCATTGTGAAGAACATTAGTGAAATTAGCTCAACAAGATTGTTTTGAAGCGGTGTGCCAGTAATTAAAATTTTTCTCTCACCCTGCAATTCCATTGAATCATTTGTTTCAAGCAAACAGAATAACTTCTTAACATTGACAGAAAATTATGATAGTAATATTTTAAATCTTTTTCAGCAGGCTTTAACTAATTTATAATTAAGTCATTATTGGAAGATTTGTAGTATGATTTATAAAATAATCAATATAAGAGTTTAAAAAGCAGTTACACGTGATACAATAAGTTTGCTAATCTATTTTCACTAATGAAAACATATTGTTGTCAACGGACAGCACTATAAAAAACGCTGGTAATATCCGAAATAAAGAAATAAAACATACATGAATTTTCATAAGATTTTTGTAGCGATCAGTATTACAGTTCTTCAATAGATGGCCTTCATCATAAATAACATAGTTTATCCGGAAACGCTTGAAAAATTTCCGGTCTTCTGTTTTGGATCCAACCATATTATAAGTTGTTAGCAAAACATCTATCTATAATGAGAACCTAGGATAATGTTTTAATCAGATGAAAAAATATTTCTGACACACTAATTGCCAAAACCCATTCTTATTTAAAAATAAATTGTCCTCCTGAATCACTGGTATATCGTATGTTCAACGTCACTATAACTGCATTCTCGGCTACCTCAGTTACTTATTTATCAAATCTTATATTCTATTGCACTGTTTTTTTCAAAGCAGCGAAGAAGAGTTCCCGATATTTGGAATTCTTTATTTCCGAAAAAAATACTGCTTTAATTGTGACTCTGAAAGAGTTATAAACTTACATTTCTGTCAGTTGCCATGTGTCTTAGTTGTCTCCGGTCAGCAATGCTACCATAATATGTGATGATATTGACTTTCGGAGACCATTTTGAAAATTCGCTAAGCCAATTTTCAATTGTCGAAGATGGTACCACAATTAAATGTGGCCCTTTGATATGCTCACTTTTTAAGTAAGTTATAAAAGCTATTACTTGAACTGTTTTTCCAAGACCCTGAAAAAACAACGAATTATTGCAGATTAGCATGACATAAATGAAAGTAAACTACTTTCATTTACGTATATATGTTCGTAGGGCTAGGACGTAACAACTCTGCTAGATTTGTATTTTTCAGCGCAGCATTTTTTTCAATGAAGCAGTTATCTTAGTCCAATATGACAAATCAATAGTCAACATATTTTCTTTACCGGTAATTCTCATACTATGTCGCATTAGTAATAAAGATATTGTATCAGATTTTTTTGAAATTTACAAAAGAAAATAGTGCCAGTTCGAACTTTTTAAGTCCAACCCATGAAAGATACGAAGGGAATATCTTCCAAAAAATACGCAATAATTAGAGATACTTTTCCATTATTCTTTCCTCCTCTCCTTCTTTCTATCATCGCTTCTTGAACTATTATAAACAATTACCATTTCATCAGCTAAAATAGCATTCAGTTTTAGTTTATGCATCATCAAAAGCCAGTTCAGGCCAATCTGCTGGTATGGATGAAGCTCGCATCTGAAAACAACCATTGATGAAAGTAATTACTTTTTTTTTGAAATGATAAGCAAATTACTATTCCAAAAAACGCACTCTTCACTTAGTAGTTTTGGCTTCATTTGCAACTGCTTGGATTTAATCGATTCCAAAGCAGAATGAATTTCTTCCGAATGCTGACGACAATCATCCAAAATATTTTCAAGTATACTTCGGTTTTCCAAAAAGTCTAAATATTGCTCGGCGGCATAGGATCCACGTGGGCATTGCAAAAGACGAGATTCCTAGAATTTACTACACAATTTGAACTTGAGTCTCTCTTTACATGATGGCTGTGCAGATGCTCGAAATTTATAAAAAATCCAAATACTGCATATGATCCTAACAACATGACAAAACAATTCACATAATTAATAATGAGGAAAGACAAGATACTGCAAAATTCCTACCAAGTCTTCATAATCCCGAAATGGCCGATTACTGATTATAAAATCAGCTACTTTATCGCTTATACGTGGTGTTTCCATCAACATGTTTCGATTAGCTTCGTTGAAAAACGCCACACAACAATTTTTCAAATTCATCGATGAAGAAGTATTTCGATGACTTCGTCGCTCCATAATCTAAATTAAAGCTACTGAAAATAACTGGTCTACTAAAACTAGTGTTCCGCTCCCAGATATCACTAACTGAAGTTTATTAATCATTATGAATTGTCGCGTGTTTTTCGTATTCCTAATTTCATTGAAACATACTAATGCACCAAATACCAAGATTTCAATTTTACCAATTTATCAGTTCTGTCTTAAGTTAATTTTCTTTATTTAATATAAGATCCAAAACAAAGTTTTCTGAATCACTATACCAACCTGACCACCACTTCCACTATCACTATCGCTTTTGCCTATTCGAGCCGAACTATCCGAATCATAATGTTCGCCATTCTCACTTTCTTCGCTGGTTGAAGTCACATATTTCTTGTGCTTTTTAGCTCTCTTCACCATCATTTTCAAACTTATTGGAACCTTCAACAAGTTATGAAAACTGATTGAACAATATACGGTTAAGAGTCAAGAACTGCTATCATACTACAGCACCTACTGTTTTCCGCATAGGCTGAATCGGAATCTCGGACAGTAGCGTTCTGTCGTTTGAATTCCTTCTGGTAAATACTGAGTACGTTTACGCTAAAATTTTAGCACCCTATTTGTATCCTACATATCTCAACATCAGTGAATGGTCCCAGTCATTACAGAATCACTAGAAAATTACTTTTTCTTCATCGCTATCTGGTTTTTCATCACTGGAAGAAATGACTGCTCTTTTCCGTCTTTTTTTCCTGGTAGTCGATTGAGCAGCTGTATGTACATCAGCTTGCTTTAGAAAACTGTTTAATCGTGGCTTGCACAGCCAGTTTACTGGTTGCTCGCCATCACTTTTCTGGTCACTTGGCTCGCTATCCGTTAATGTTTGCAGCCTTAAAAATGATAACAGGAAATTTGAAATCTGCATTTCTAAAACTCCAAGTACATACTACAGCACTTTCATTCACATATAACAAAAATCATTAAACTACAAATAAAAAACGGAACAAAATTGTTCATCTTGAAGCATGTCTTCCTCAACAATAATTACTTGCAAACAATAATTCCGACAAATATTTGACTAAAAAAAATAAGTCTATGATTCATGGTAATCAGATTTCCATTAATTTCCTTGGATATAAGTCATATGAATCACTTGGCTGCGACTGTTCTCCCGATATTTGCATTTTCATGAAAAGACATCCAAACCTGACTTTAAATGATCAGTTACTCTTAAAGAAAAATCATATTTACCTTTCCTCAAAAGTTAGATCTTTATGTACAATATTCGGTATAGCTCGGATGCTTCTTGAAGATACTTCGGATATCTCTTTTTTATCCTCATCCACTTCTGTATCTGAGTTCTGTCCTTTCCAACTGT
This sequence comes from Mansonella ozzardi, assembly GCA_029876185.1. Classification (NCBI taxonomy): domain Eukaryota; kingdom Metazoa; phylum Nematoda; class Chromadorea; order Rhabditida; family Onchocercidae; genus Mansonella; species Mansonella ozzardi. Next base: position 10,913 of record JARVGP010000974.1, read on the forward strand.
TAGTAGTGTGTGGTGTTTCTAAATTTTTCAAATCCTCATCATCTGACCCATTTTCAACCAGTTCTTCTTCCTCTGAAGAAGACATCAAACGCCGGCTACACGATGGTGTCTTTTTCGTCTCTAAAAATTATTATGCTTTGTATAGCTTCCATGATATCATTTCAGTTAGAAGCATTTTTTCCAATGGATACGCAAAACTTGATAAAATTTTACCTTTTGTCCCGTGTTGAAACTGTGTTCGATTGTCTTTCCTGCCATTCCTTGATGCAAGCAAATTTACCATCTACAAATTAGGTTGTTAATTTCTGAATCAGCATCATAATATAATATATAAGCTTCACAGTCTTTCAACGTTCAACTTTTTCTTGCCGTATGAGAACACCATTTTTCAGAAAGGTGAAAAATCAAAATCAAAGACGTTTGAAAAGAACCCATCTCCAATCAACCCGAGAACGATCACAATTTGAAAAAAACATGATCATTCATGTTGTCTTTTCATTGTGATATTTTGAACCACTTTAAGAAACAGCTGTATATGACAGCTTAGTTTAAACTAACACATCAAAGTCTAGGACACATATAATCCTGATAGACCATCACAATTTGCATTAGATATCATGTTTATTTTGTCTAAGATTGCGAGACTTCGAAAAATTCTGCACAAATATTAGATGAGATTTTCTTGTTTAACAAAAATTCATCAACTAAGCAATGCACCTACAAAAATAAAAACTCTAAAAAAGCACAAGGTTTTTTTTTTTACGATTATTTAAATAAAAAAACACTTATTAAATCCTTAAAAATTTTCAATGAAAATTTGAAAAAAGAAAGTTTAATCTGTTAATTCATCATAAATCATTCGAAACTTTAGTTTTAATTTCTTTTGAAGTAATTTCAAATAAAAAAATGAAAAGGAATATTCAGCAGAAATATTCGGACATTATGAAAACTGAATTTTCATTTGGCAAAAATGGAAAATTATAAAAACTTTGATTGAAAATATCTGATACAAATTTAATAAAGACTACGGCAGTCAATTAAAATTTAGACTTTCTTCTCAATGGTTTGATAAAATTCAGAACGATTTCTGGGAAAAAAAAAACTTTTAAGACTTCAGAAGGATAAAATAGGCGACCTGAGCAACAGATTGCTTCTTAAAAGCCAACCCTCGAATGATTTCTTTTACTGATTCGTTGGGACGATGAGCCACACGACGTCTTTCACCAGTAATAGCTCCAAATGACTCAGCAGCATTCATTTTTTTCGGCTTTTTTTGCTTCCCTTACCTTACCTTCCTCAACTTAAGCCAAGCAAATCCTGGGTCTAATAGTTAATTTCAACTGGCGCCCAATCACTTCCGCTTGTTTTCCAGCCAAGAACACGGAACCTTGTTTTCCAGCCAAGAACACGGAATAAACAATTTCATTTCACAGTTGTAATTTAGGTGATTAGTGTGATATTTACATCACTCTGCCAAGGTTATTATGAAATTTCACATTTACTCTTTAAAATACATTTCCTTTTTATCGTAATTCATATTTATACACGGTTTTAATCATGTGAGACGTGTATTTATGCGTGCAAAACGTAGAAATTATTATTAGAAATTTATTAGAAATATTGAAATTTATATTGTCTATCGAAAGCACTTTTTCCTTACTACTATCATCGATGGTTTTTTCGTCTTTCCATGTAAACTTTTTGTGTCAAATTTATTTTCATTAATTATATATCTAAAAGTTCTCTTAATTTTAGCCATTAATTGATGAAATAGAATCCTTTATCTTTTCTATTCATTTAATACATAAAATGCTATTAGCTAAGCATTTAATCATTGCAATTAATTAATTATTTTAACGATCATTTTGAAGTATTTGTGAATTGAAATGAGACAATAAGAAATTTAAAAAAATGATAAGCATTAGAAGTATTTGAAATCCATTAAAGATTAAAGCTGAAATATTGTTCATTCATTGAAGAGATTTGAACACGCACACACATACATAGATTCCTCTTTCAAATATATCTAATGAACATTTTCTTTATTGATTTCAAAAGTTTCAATTGTCAAAATTATTTTTACATTTTTATTTTTATTTTTTAAATGATTTCAACTTAACAAGTGTTTAAGATGAAAAATATATTCGCATAAATGATCTAAGTGATGTTTCATGGCTGATTTGATATGTGCCGGTTAATATCGACTGGATCTTCTTTCCTGAAATTCTGGATATCATTTTATTTGATGTTATGCTTATGTAGTGTATTTATTACTGCAGGAAATGATGATGATGATGATATTATGTTGCAAATAATCTGGGAATGATATTTGTGCCAATGTTACTGTATTAATGTGCCAGTGTTACTGTATTTGTTTAATTATTATAGTATTAGTAGTCAAACTTTTAACAATTAGTTATAGATTGGTGCAAGAAATTGTGTTCTCATGGATAGAGCTAATCTGGACTAGTTATATCAAATTAATATGGAAATTCAAATTTGCAACTTTTAAAATATCTTTACAAGAAGTAAGAGCTTTACATGTAGATGTAACATATCATTAAATTGTAAATTACAGCAAACTGAAATAAACAGAAATTAATTTGAAATTCTCATTTGCAAATATTAACTTTCTTGTCCAATTGAAAAAGTAATGTGAATGGACAAATTAAAATAAGATGGAGAGGTTTATTTTCTTTCGATAAATCTCACAACAAATATTGCATAGGAAAAGTTTTACCTGTTATGCGAAATTCTGGAATGAACAGCTACTGGCATTGTATAAAGCCTTAAATTTAGTGGATGAAATGATGTTTAGAATTATTACTGCATTTTCCCTACTTTTTTTCCTATATCATTCACAGAACTTAATTTTATGTCAAAAATAAATTTTTCTTTGACATGATAGCGCCAAAATATAAAAAGAGATATTCTGGCAACTTCTAGGTAACATTATTGGTCAAAAGATGATTGATTGGCATAATAATAACTGTAAGTTCGCCAATGTTGATTAGTTGATTAGTTGTTAAGTTGAATAGTTATTAGTTGTTTATAATTGATCACTCAAGTGATAATCTCGCTTTACAAAGCTTATGTGAAAACATAGCTTACCATGGGTTTTCAAGAGTTCGGTTAAGTCTTGCTTCTGCTCGTTTATCTGGTGGTTTCCACAAAATCTTTTCTTTTGGCTTCTTAGCTATATTTTCTGCCTCATCTATGATAGATTATAATTGGGAAAATGCAAAACAAAGCTGATTCAAATCATTTAGAACAACGCTAGCAATTAATGCTGAAAGAAAAAAACTTCACTTATTTTTGATTCGTTTTTAATTTTCAAATAATTTTTTTGCTTGCTTTCTTTTTCCCAATAAGATTGTTCGTCCAAAAGTGTGTTGTCTGGAAGAAAATTGTTTGAAATTACTATTAATTTAATAATAATAATTAAATTGATGGCAACAGTATTCCTGATTAAATTATATCTTAAAATTGCAGTAACTGTTGTACTTTAAACTACCTGTACTTTACTTGACTTTTTTTTCTTTTTCTTTTTAATTTCTACTATCAATTTACTTAATAACTCAAAAAACAAAAAAGAGAAGAATAGATGTAATCAAATTTCATAGTGATAGCAAATACTGATCTGAAATTTGAGTCATTCATTTTCTGCTTCTCTTAATCATTTTCTGTCCTTTGTATTTCATTTTCTCTCAGCATAATTTTCGAATTAGATTGTTTTACAGATTTCTCCAACTTATCTCTTATCCGCAATATTATAATATTAATTATCAGACAAGCACAAACATAAATTTCTATTAACTTTGCGAAAATTGAACAGACTTGGTGGTGCATTTACTGATGCAGAAGTTAACGTTACAGACGATGGTAACGTTGCATTTACTGATGTAGGAGTTAACGTTACAGACGTTGGCGACGTTGGTGACGTCTGCGTACTTTGATCTTCCGTTTTGGTTGATAGTTCTACGCTAGTATCTAACATTCTATCCTGTAATGAATCCTGAATGTTGCCCTTAATTAATTGCTTTATCCAAAATCTTCATTTCCGTGTTTGAAAAATTAAAAAACGACTGTTGTTGTTCTTGTCGCGGATAGATTCAGTTTTCAGTAAGATTATCAAATTTGTGTATCTCTCATTTACAGCTTTCACAAGGCTTACTAATAGACAACCAATTGGAAATATAACTGGCTGTCTATTGTTTAGTTGGAAATATACTGTTATATTCTGTAGGATTTCATACAATTTTATTTCCACCTTTCATTATCTGAGAATATCACCATCATTAAATTGCTACACATATACACTTAATTAATCAAAAATGAATTTGGATGAACGTCGTATTTATAACTAATTAATTAATTTTTGAATGGTTTATGAATGATTGCATTAAAGTCTCTAAAAACAAAAGATGACAAACAGAAGACGATTGAGGATTTGTCAATTTTTTCGACATATTATTTCCAGTTGTATCAGATGAAAGATAATTTCTCTCAGCAGTTGTCTCAGATGAACGATTATTTCCCGCATCATTTTCTTCATTTTTTTCATCATATAAATCATTTGCTGAAAAATTTAAAATTTATTTCAAAACCGCCAGTGTACTAATTTCGTTGCTTATTGGATACACATATCTTTTATTTTGCTTAATTGATAAACATATATTTTTTATTTATTTATTATTTATTTATTCATTGTTTATTATTTATTTGTTCACTTACTTAGCCAATTTAGATTCATTCAATTAATTAATTCATAAATTTGCTTGTTTATTTATTTATTAGAAGCGAAAATTTGGTTCTTTTTGAGCTACTGTTTTTTCCACTCGCAAATTAGAATACTCTTGATAAATCTGTCTGAACTGACCAAATCAATACAATCAAGACTAAATCAATGAACTGATCAGTTTCAAATTAAAGGCTATTTAATTAGAAATAGGCACATTGAAATTGCTTCATATGTTAAAAGAAGAAGTGTTGGTAACATAAAAATGGTACGATTTGTTTTGAAAATTCAAGCCTCGTAATATCAGGAATAAATTTTGAAAAAAAAAGATTGAAATTTACTGGATGGTTCAGGAATGAGGAGAATTTGTTTGTTTGGTGAATAATATGAAATTGGACTTGTTGAGCGAGCAATACGACTGATCCATTCATAAACTTGGCTAGGTTTAACTTGATGATGATACCGCTTCGGCTAAAATACGAACGAATAACCAATAGATCATTGATATTAATCGGAACCAAAAAAGTTTTCGATTGTGAAAGTGGATAGACTTATTTCGAGATATTTATTGTATTTGATGCATTTATTAAATCTGAAATAATTAGTTGAGAAAAATGTAATGAAGAAAACGTTATTTAATCTTATCCTTTAGAAAAATAAATTTATGTGATATTTGTTAGAAGTTAGCAAATTTATCAATTATCATAGAATTCATCCCTCAGAAGAAAGCGATTGATGACATGTTAGCCAATACTAAATCATACTACTGGCGTTGATGTCATCTGAGAGTGCTTTCGACCAGTAGATTTTCTAATTTCCTTCTTCTCCTAAAATATTTGTCCTCTAACTAAATAAAAATTATCAATTATTATTGATTGATAGTTTCTTATTAACGATAAACAATTGTCAAAGTCATTGTCGATTAGCTTTTAATTGAAGATGGTAATTTAATTGATAATTTTTGAATACTTCTTAACCTTTGATTTGATTATATTTTACACTTCAAGTCATAAAGCCTTTTTCAGTCTTTTAAAGAAAGATAAAGCATTCAAGCAAACATGAATCAATTAAGTCAATGGACTGAGAATACCTCCGTTTCAGATTTCTGGTCTTTTTCATATTTCTTTTTTTCCCGTCTATCTAACTGATTTTTATCAGGAGCAGAAATATCGATCTTATGTTGCTGAAGTTGAGGCTCCGGTTCATCTTTCAACTTAAACAGAAAGAAGCCATGTTTAATTTATGAAAAATATTGAGCTATAGATCATAGTAATATTAAAATATTAAGCGGCAAATGTTTCTTCATGGTTTTCATGTAGTAGAAAACGAATAGTTCTGAATTTCTCTCATTCATTTTCAGCATTCACTGATGACAGCAAAACCAGAATATCATTTTAGCTATTTCTAAAACCGGAACAATGAGTTCAACTACAACTCTTCTCGAAATAGTTTGGTATGACTTGTTGGAAAAATAATTAGAAGCTTCCAAAAGATCATTCTTGGAAAAATATCTTAAAAATTATTGGTGTCAACTTTGCTTAACATAATGTCTACCTCAGCTTCACCGGTTTTCCGAGAATCTTTGTTTATTGCCAGCTTTTTAGCTTTATTTGTTTTTTCAGATGGTGATCTTGCTGTGGAAACATGCAAAAGTTGCACATCCTGAAAATTAGAAGTGAACTTTATGTGGACTTGAAAACTTGCTCCAAGATTTCATTATTTGAAAAAATAATTCACCTCAATTGCAGTTTTAGTTTTTGCCGATGGTAAAAAATTTTTGGTTGAACTTGGAGATTGCTTACGCTTTGGCGTTTGAATATATGGCATAATTGATTGAGAATTTACTGAATATGCAAATTTTTATTATTAGTAGCTAAATTAATTAGAAAATTAAGAAAAATGATTAATCATTTGGCCCATAAACTTTATCAAAAAATTTTTTTTGAAATAATTAGTGTCGGGGGTTGCATTTCGTGCACACAATATTACCTATTCTAAACTAATTTATTGGACCCAATTAATTTTTCCTGTTTGTTTTGTACATATTTCTAACATCAACAGTAGATATTCTATCACGTTCAGAACTAGAGTATTCCAAAAATATTCCGGATATAGCATCATTTCCTGGATATTAATTTCAGCTCATCTAGTTAATCAAGCTTTGTAGACATATTTAACATAGCTGTTGATTAATAAAAATCTTCTAAGATTATTATCTTTGATCTGTGACTATACTATAGTTCATTAGATATTTTCGTAAAAGGAAATCTCGAAGATTTCCATGTTTGAAAAGTAAATTATAATATATGCACTATCTGATCAACTTAAAATTTTGAGCAAATGGTCAAAATATGAAGTTATAAGCTGTGATACACTGAAGAATTTAGATGTTTCCAACATTTTACTCTTTCTTCTCGATATTGTAAAGGAATATAAACTACTCGGCTCTGTAGAGCGAGATTTTACACTAACTTCGAGATTTGGAGCCAATTCTGGCATTTTTTACTGCTGTGAGCATTTGTAATTCAAGTTGCCTTCTTCGAAACATATCAAGTTTCGACTGATTTTGATCGTCTCGATGTTGCTGTATTTCTTTCTCGATTTGTCTCCTGAACATTCAATTTACTTGTTTGCAGAAAAAAGAATAAATTTAAAGTAAACTGTAAAAATTCTCCTCAATGATTTGAAAAATGCGATTTGTGCAAGCTAACCTTGCTTTCCTTCGGTAATGAGCGCAAAGAAGCCAAATTGCTAACAAGCCAAGAGTGGCAAGAATGATAAAAAATATGAATAACGTGATAATCATCCATAACAATGAACTTACAGACACACAACAACCTGGAAAATAGATCCAGGAAAGAGAGTGAAGCCAACGTAAATTGTTCTCTTTTTCATTATTTCTGATTTAATCAAAAAACTTTTTAATGAAAATGTCTGGCTTAAAAGAGTAGAAAAAAGTGATAAATGATAAATCAATATTTCAATTTAAGACTGAGTCAAAATGTTCCATTTCTTCGCCGTTTGTCCCAGACCAATAAATTCAATCTATCCACAAATCTCTCTCAAGACCTGTTCAACTTATTCATTCTCATAATATTTAACAATCATAAATTCATTTAAGAAAAAAATAATCATAAATTATTCTTAATCTCTTGGATTCTTGAATCTTTCTAAATTCCATGATTCCGGAAATTCTTTGGATCACTTTTGCAATGATAAAATCGAGATTATTATAAAAGAATTAAAGAATATACCTTGAAACAGACTTTCACTTGCATATTTAATTATATTTCTGCAAAAAAAAAAAAAAAAAAATAAACGTTTTTTCAAGTTAAGGCAAATTTTCTGTCTATTGAACTTTTGAAGAAAAAATTTAACAATATTAAGGTACAACTGAACAATCTTCCTAATTAATAAATGGATAAGAGAGTTGTAGTGAATTAGGCAGATTTGAAAATAATACAGTTTAGTCCATCATTGTTCACAATGTTTTGGATTTATTTCGATATAAAAAAAAAATTTTTTTTATTCACAACGATGTGTAAGAGAAAAAAATCTGTGCGATTCAACTGTTCATTATTATTTTATTTTCAAATTTAATTTTGTTTTTCAAATTTCGAACGAAAAATAAAATTAAATGAAATCGATTAATAATTGTCACCTTTCCATGGTTGATTATTTAATTTGAAAAGAAATGTCGAAACATGTGCTTTTAGAATTCACTTTCCGATGATATATAGCACATGGATAGACAACTAGACAGAAACTGGAAATCGTTGTGTGTTTAGTAAATTCATTTCATTTCTTTCAAAATTACATTTTCCTATTTCTTTCAAACCCATACATTATTTCAAAAATAGCAAATTTTCTTCCTGTGTTAAATCACCTTTTTTAGAAGAAAAGCTAATTCGTTTCCTCTATTCACAGTAACGTAAGAAAAATATTGAGAATAAGCATCAGAAAAATGAATTTTACACTTTTTTGACTCTTTTTGGCTTTAAATTTTAGTAAATAGTGCTGAATAAAATGATTTCTAATGTCACTGGATGTATTTTTTTTTTATAATTCAATATATAATTTATGAAATGTTATGCTAACATGAATTTATTCAGGGTAGCTATAATCGTCAAGAAATTCCACTTAGCAATGAACCGTCTTAAATTAACACCGTGATATGAAATGAATTTTTTTTAACTCTTATTCTAATATGCTTAAATCATTTCACAATCTTTGACGTACGTACGCTTTAAACGTCACATGCAAATTTTGTGGTATATATAAGTAATGGATATTGTTTTTGTATGGTGACTTTTAGTTTGGCCGCATTATATTAAACGACGTTACGCGTTATTTGAATTTCTTCGTTGTATTGTTATTAGCTTAAAAGGTCGGATATTATTTGCTATAAACTTATTTGGATTGAAGTAAATTTTTTTTTTTTTTCAGAGATGACAGAAATATCTGCTACGACGACATCAATACCACAATTAAATAGTTTATTCGTACGTGATCGTTGTTCTTCGTCCGTGTTTCAACGTTTCTTGCTTTACACTTATATTCCATTTGGTATAATACTATTTTGCTTACGTATGATTATTGGTGTTCATATTTTTCTTACTGCCTGTATTCTACGCAAAACAATGTTGCTGAGGTGTACGGTAAGTTGTTATTCTTCATTTACTGTGCATTTATCATCTGCCATTCAAGGAATTTCGATTTAACTCATAATTAGTATTTTTAAGTTCCGTGATATCTCGGATTGAAATGTAAATTTAAAATTTTAAACCAATTAAACTGATTAATGTGAACATTATTCCTACAGTTTCCACTTCATTCGTTGTTTATTGCTGTATTTTATCGTTTTATTTGATAGCATCTGGAATTTAGCTTTTCATTATTGAGACATTTCACTGTATTGAATGCAAGATTAATCATTGCGCGTATCATGAACTATTTTTCAGGTATTAAGAATTATGTCATGTCTGCTGGGTTTAATAATATTTAGCGGTGGACCAGCTGGAGAATGGGATCATAAAACACATCTTCTAGTCGCCAACCACATTTCAACGCTTGATCATATGGCTGTTGACTTAATTGAACCCTGCATATTGCCTTCTGTTTGGGACATACCCAGCATTTTACGTTGGTAAATCCTAAAAGCAGTATTTTAATAGGATATGTTGTTATTAAAAATTCCAGTTCACTGGTTGAGAGTATCAAAATATGGCAATTACGGCAAGTATTCAATTTAGTTCATGAGCTCGATAGATTATCAGTTATTCCAATAAATAAATGTTCACTTGTGGTCAATTTTGATCATGATTGACTGCTGAACGTTGCTTTATAAAATATTATTTTTTTCAGGTATTTCCTTTTTTTTTTCATAATTTATTTCTAGGTGCCTAGGATACAAAGATTTAGGAGCTCGCCAAGGACGTGCAGAGCTTATTCGTCGTTCAAAATTATTCTGCGAAAAGAATGCTTTACCTCTTCTCACTTTTCCAGAGGGAGCAATGACGAGTGGTTCCACTGGTCTTCTCAAATTTAGTACTTGGCCATTCGAAGTATGTTATATTCCGCTTTCTCTTTCTTTAAGTATTATTTTACAATGATTATCAGCTTTGCAATTTAGGTAGCCGATTCAGTTCAGCCTGTGTTGATATCGGTATATCGGCCATTTTTCGGCAATATCGCAGTATCAGTTTTGGGTGGCGCATGGTGGCAAGATGTTTTCTATTTTCTGTTTGTGCCGTTTACTATCATAAAAGTACAGTTTTACAGTTGCTTGTCTCAGTTCATTTTCAGTCGAAGTTTTGATATATTTGGTGTTAGAATTGCTTGGTTTTTTTAAAATACGCATCATAAGAAATTATGCGGAAGCATGATTAATAGAACCAGATGTTCATTTTTCTAAATAATTTTTCAGTTTTATTTAAATCCTTTTATCAGCAACGTATTTTTGTATAAAGTTTATTTCTTTTCATATTTCAGGCATTTAAAGGATAGATAATTCTGTGGAAGAGTTAATTTCCTATTATAATTTTAGGTTCGTTGGCTTCATCCTTTGCATCGTAAAAAAAGTTCAGACTCGAATAAACCGAGCGAAACAACTGAAGAATTCACGAAACGGGTTGCAGACATTATGGCTGCTAGTTTAGGTCAGAGAATGGTCTTTTTTCTTTAATATCATGCAACATTTAAAAAAAGGCAAGTAAAAACATCAGATGTCTTCATGCATTTCCATTGCAGGTATTGCTGCTACTTCGTTTACTTCTCAAGATGCAGTTGAAGAAGCGAAGCGACATCTTGAAGGAAGGCGGCGATCGTTTCTAAACATAAGATTAAACAGTGGTTTTCCAAAAAAAGACCGATCTTGGCAGAGTATAAAAAGTATTTCTGAACACCTAGATTCATTGACAATGAAAATCAAGCAAGCTTTTCCAGCAGTTCCACTTATAGCAATAAGGTAAACAGTGTTCATTCAGCAAGACAATCAGAAATTGCAGTTATGGACTATTCGATTATAGAAATTTGTTCAATTATCCTTTTATTTTTTTCAGTTAGGATTGCACTGTGCAGTTCATCAATCTCATTTCCGTTAAAGGATTCAGTAATCAAGTCCAAATCAAGTTTTATTAATTCCTTTGCAGAAAAGATTTGGAACAAACACAGGATGCTAATACAACATGTGAACGTATAACAACAGGGAAAATAAAATTAAATCCATTGGCAAGTGATGAATTATTGCCAGGAACTAATCCACAACAATGGTCAAAAGTATATAGTTATCGAAAATGGAATCTTATTGAAATAAATCGTGCAAAATATATGAAACGAATAAGCGGAAAATTATCGGACGATCAGAACATTAAATTAATTCATGATTTGTAATTTCTTTATATTTTCTTTTCTTTTTTCATTTTGAAATAAATAAGAAATGAGCTCTTTTTAATAAATTATGAAATTGTGACATGAAGGAATGGCATAGCATAAACAGAATAATAAATATTTTCTGGAAGATATATTTTTGATATCCTCAAATAAACAGTATGAATTAAGGTGCAGTGAAAGTTTACAGGGTGTTAGCGTTATTACTTTTTTATCATTTTTTCATCTCTCTTCTTGTCTTTCTTAATGTTTGACTTATTGTTTTACATTTTTAAAAAATGAATGTTGAATGTATATCACAGAATCATTCTGGTTTTTATTTGTATACTTTTATGACAATGACACTAATTTATTTTTGTTCAAATATTTTGAAATATATATTAGGTACGTCGAACGATGTTTTTCGCTATATTCCGACAGTTAATGAGAAAAAATCTAAATTTACTGGCTGAAAAATAGCAGTAAGGTAATAGAGATGATATGGAAATAAAAAAAAAAATTGTCATTTGAACTTTTCTTCACTTTTGCTTATTTAATTGGTAATAATTGAAGCTGTACGTTCAGATCATGGGACAGATACATACATAAACAAATTTGTAAATTGCTCGGTTTTAAATATTTAACGAATTTTTAGAATTTCATGCAAGAAAAAAATTAAACCAGTTGTTCGCTAGTGTACTGTACATTTTAACAGTTTTTTTGTAGTGATTTGTATGTACGAGAAGCTTTGATATGCTACGGTATAAAAATGTTAGGATTATGTTGGATTTTTTTTTTGCAAAAATGATGTTATGACTGTTACAAATTATACTGTAACAGTTTAAAACATTACTAGTATTTGAAGGCTTATGAGATCAATGTTCTTTTCAATTAACATCGATCGGTGATTTTTTTTTGAAATCATAATTTGGAGTATAAATTAAGCATTCCATATGTAACTAAAAATATTTTCACTGCTTTCTTTATGGAAAAAAACAAGAAAATGTAAGATTCAATTTGGAAGAAATAAAATTTATAATAAGAAAGCAGCAGCGGTTGTTTGATTAGTCAATTGTGAAATGTGCACGATGAGGCATCGAATAGTGGAAGTTTCGATTCCTTACTACTTCTTGCTCTCAATGAAGATTGCACTCAGCTCACACTGACAATCTTTGTTTGTAACGAAATTTCATTTGATGTGAACTTATTATTACTGAGAGAGAGAGAGAGAGTTCACTATTATTAACTTTAAGAATTTTCAGGTTATCTTAATTTTTGGGAATATAATCATAGTTATTTTTGTATTAATGCAAAGATTGACGAAACTTTCAACGAAATGCATCATTCCTGTTATATCAATTCGTAATATTGTCAGTTCATTGATTGCATGTTCATCGCATATTAGTCCTTATAAAAAACGTACTGGACGAGGATATGCAAATGATTTGATGCATCGTGATTTATCTCGATTTATCATAAGCAATAAAAAGAATTTTACACGAACTATAGCTCGATTAGCTGGTATCGATAGCGGTTTGGAGAAAGTTGTTCGTTTTTTCTTTCATTTAAATTTTTACAAATTTGACAAATATTAACAATTGCATAGTTTACACAGATAGATTTCTTATTATTTTTATTGATGAATTGTTTATTTCATTCATTGATTAGAATAGTATTAAAAGGAGCAAAATTATCTCTGTTTAAATGCAATTTTTTTTTTTTTTTTTGAAAATATGTATATTTTATTTTTTAAGAGATATACGAAGGTTTTTTTTTTTCTGCTTACGGTAATTAATAAGGTATTCATCGTAGAAGTAACGAGCAAAAAAAAAAAAAAAAAAATGTTTAAGATAAAACTGATATCATCATTGCTTTATTTATTTTATAGATGTTAATGTTGGATGTTGGAAAG
>JARVGP010000975.1:0-24733 GCA_029876185.1 Mansonella ozzardi
TGTTGTTGTTGTTGTTGTTGTTGTTGTTGCTGTTGTTGCTGTTGCTGTTGTTGATGTTAATGTTGATGCTGATGGTGATAATGATGGATATGAATTTTTTTTGGCCTGGAATTTTGCATAATAATTTTTTGATAAAAATTAGTGATATTATTATTCGTTTGACGATTTCAACGTGCTGTCTTTAATATATTTTACATATTAGCGTTTTGGGGTGTTTAGCGTATAAATAGATTTAAGATTATACTAATTAATTAATCAGTGAGTAAATCAAAGAAAATGATGCAATAAAGGCTATATTGATTTCAAGGCGACACATATATGTGCATTATAAGGAAACTATCGAGTACACCTAATTATGGCGTGGGAATTGCTCTTAGAACTATCGTAGTTTTAAATTTTATTTTTAATGGATGAAAATAAAGAAAATGCATAATCTTCAATAAGCTAACTGGTGATGGCATATTTTAAAGACTCAAAATTATACACACACGTCAATCATGCCCACATATACGCAAAATCGTAATTCATGCAATTATTACGTTAATCATATTGTACAATATGTAAAAATAGATCAGATTCCGTGAAAAAAGTATAATGTAGAATGTTGAAAGCGTAAAAATTATTGGTATAAGCCAATTCATGATGAAGAAAAGTGTGGAAAATATAATGGAAGGGTGTGGAAGTAATGAAAGGCGTGGTGAGAAATAATTCATTAATTTGATTTGATCGAAAACGAATTGTTAAATCGATTGACCTTTATTAAATAATACAAATGTATTTCCGTCAAACCGTATCACCGAGTATAAAAAGTCAACAGAAATTAAAAATTTATTAAAATTTCTTGAATTATTTATTCATTTAAAAAACAAAACAAATATAATGGGGTAAAGATTAAGGATTAGTACAATTTCTGAAAAATTTGATTCATTTATGTTCTATTTATCGCATTAAACTTATTCCTTATTTTTGAACTTTCAAATTTTCAAATAAAATTTCAGTAAAGAAAGCAAAAAAGATCTTTTTCTATTTCCCGAAGAATTAAAACCATTTAATGCCGAAGATAGCATAGTAACTGATTGATACCGAATTCAAATTTACTGAAATATTTTAAAATATTTTAAATTCACAATTACACTGCACTTGCATTGCACTTAGACAATAATAACTTTGAAAATACTTAATGATAACGATTACAACCGGTAAGATTTTTTCCTTATCACTTTCTACATTTCCGATATTTGCTTGAAATGAAGAAGGGATATTTCGATGTTATAAACTTTTGAAATAATTCAAATATCATTGCTTACAATCAAATTACTCTTTACTCTATAGAGTGCCACAGTGATCCAATTTTTTTTGCTACCTCTTCTGAAATAAACTTCAAAAAACCTTGATTCGAACAATTACAAGTGAAATTTTCACATGAAATGTAAAGTTTCATATCTTATAAACAGTACAAAAATGATTTATAATTCACGTAGCCCTTCCGTGACAGAGACGTTGTCGAAATCATTAATAAAAAATCAAGTAATGTATGGTGACATTGTTCGAAATTTCTAACAATGAGCACTTTTTTGCCATCTTGAATTTAAAGTGAGGATGTTAATTAAGAAATCAATTACAAAGCTTAAAATCAAATTAGTAAATGCATTAAATAATTATCACTAATTAAATATTAATTACATTACAGCTATAAATAATTTATATTTAATAAATGGAAGTTATAATTTGTCCATTCTATGAGTTAAATATTAAATTAATTACTTTCGTCTTCGAATATTAATGCAATTAATAGCAATATTTAAGTTTACACAGAAAATGTGACCGATGTATTTTAAATTACTGTTTTAAAGAATTATTCAGGAAAAAATTATTACAGCTTTTTTTTTGAAGAAATATTTGAATTCAATCTTCATTAAGCAGCTAGTTTTTCATGCTATCAAAAATTGCAATAAAGGTCAAACAATTAATTAAGTAATTGACTATTTGTTCTATCAGATTTATTATTCTTTGTTCCGTTCGTCGTACCAAATTCATGTTAATTAAATTACAATTATACATAGACATATAAATTCAAATATATAGCTTCTCTTTTTTTTATTAGCTAAAGGCGAAAATTCAAAATAAATTGCGATTTAATTATAATTTAGTGCAAAATTATGGTTTAATATACAAATATGATTTTTTACAAAGTTGCGATTCAATGCAAAATTATGAATTAATATAAGATTATGATTTAAAGCGAAACTATTCATTTGAATTTATTGGTAGCTCAATGTGAAATTGCAATTCAATATATTATTATGGTTAAATATAAAATTCCAGCATAAAATTACAACAAACTTTCCGCTTTTCTTTTTTCCATTTTATACTTAACTTCTTCAAAAAAAAGAAAAATTTGAGGAAAAAAAGATAATTGCTTTTCTTGCATCAAATTCTGAGAGTCAAGCATTGAATTTTATTGAAATGCTAACAGAATGATTTGGAAAAAGTTGAAAAAATGAAATCTGAAAAAAATGAAAGTGAAACTTTGTTAACAGGGAAATGAAGTAACTGAATGAAAAAATATTTAGAAGAGAAAGAAACAGAGAGAGAAGAAAAAATTTGATACAACAAAATGTTTACATTTTGCGAGAAGAAAATGATAAAAATGAAAATGAAAAGCTAATGTGGAGAGTCAAATGATCAGTTGAATTTTTTCTTTCTATTTTCGACACATGTGATATAAAGGAATATGTGATGTGGAACGATTTTCAAATTTCAAAAGCAATAAAATAAAATTTAAAATTTCTTGAACGTTTCAAAAAAGAAAACAAATTAGTGCTAAAATTTTATTGTCTTTTCCACTAGTAAAATTAAAATTATTGATGAAAAAAAAACAAGAGAAATTTGAAACAAATAACAAGCAATTGAAAAACTGTTTAGTTTTCTGAAATTTTTGTACTTGGAAAAAATATTCGAAGTTTCAGCAAATTTTTGCTGTCCAATTAGATTTAGGAAGGAGAGTTGCAATAATTTATTTTATTATAGAATAAATAAGAAATGAAGAGATCAGTCATTATTAAGCCAATTAATTAATAAGAACTAAAACCAATCCCAAACATGTGTAATACAGATGCTTCACAGTTATTCAAACAATTTTAACAAAATGACATAAAATTTTATTTTCTTGAATTTGAGTTTAAAATTTTTTCAGCCATTTTTTTTGTTATTTTTTTCTCAGTGCCTAATATAAAAAAACATCAGTGACAGCAATAAATAGAAATATAAAAAATTTTATTTCATCTATCAATTTTTTTTAAATAGGTACAACGATGTGAATTACGAAAAAATGATACAGTTTGTCAGTGTGAAAGGAACTTAGCAAGATAAGTAAGCAATAGCAAAAAACGGTAGCAGTAACAGTAAAAGACGATATCGAGTGTTTTCCACGACGTCATGGTCATACTGCAAACAGTATGACCTATTAAAATTGAGAAATAGGAATAAAGTATGAAAAAAACAAATCGAACTTCAATATCGTGAAAACTGAGATTTTGATGAAACGTAATTAATATTTACTAATAATAGTGTTACGCAAAAGTAAAATTAAGTAAGCAAAGGTAAGTAATAGCAAAAACAAATGAATAAAACAAAATAAGCAGTTTAATAAACATTACAAAAAAAATTTGAAAAAAAACAAAATAAAGATAAAAACTGATTTGGTTTCACTAAATCCTGTAACTGATTCCTGAAAATATTAGTTAAGTTACAATTAAACTTCTCAATATGCTTACCTTATCACGATTGCAATTCCTGATATAGCGAAATGTTGGCGCAATATGTTCAGATGTTGTTGTTGATTCGATATGAATGCTGCTGCTGCTGCTACTACTGGCATGCTTATGTGTTACAGTGGTACTTATGGAGCGTTTCGATGATTTTTTGCTTTTCCGGTCAATTAAACTTGTTCGATGTGTACTGTCATTTCGTTCATTTGACTAAACATTGATATAAAGTTGAAAAAAAAAATTGTCTTTTTTTCTCTCAATAATTATGATAATTAGTGGTAATAATAATGAAAAATCATAATTGACAGTAATAAAAAAATATCGAATTGAACTGGAATAACTTCGAGAATTCTGGATATTTCAATAAATACATAAGTAGTTTAAATTTAGCAATATTTATTTAATTTTTTAAACGGTCATAAATTATATTCCAATATTTGATATTTTAATGAAATGAAATGAATGAAATATGGGGCGAACCAAGATGACAGAATCCTGTGTGGTGCTTAATTGATATAAGTGAACTTTTTCCTGACATTTACTGCGGCCACATTCTCCATGCAAGTAGGCTAATTCTTTTTTGACAGATTTTTGAAAATTTACTAAACCAGTGGGATGATGATGATTGAGAATGAGATGCAATCGATGCCATGTCATATTTCTGAAAGCTCACTGATTTTTTTGAAAATTTTAAAATTTTTTTAAAAAAATTTTTAAAATTTTAGAGCAAAAATCATTAAAGAGTTAATTTGTAGCGATATGGTCATTCAATATACATTCAATTAATTGCTCAAGCAAAATTAACTTACTAATGAAGCATCAATTTCACAATTACTTTCCTTCAATTTATTGTCAATGCATTAATTACAAAACTTTTTTTTTAAATTCATTAATAATATGTTAAATTTAAAATTATTTCTTTTTTAATTTGTCAACAATATTTTATTCTTATTTGTCTTCTCTTGCAATTAATTAATTTGCTTCTTGCTAACAGTATCAATTGATTTCTAAGAAAAAAAAAAGACAAATACATACTTCAAATCCAGAATCCAAAGTTGTGGTTCTTCGTCTGGCTTATCTAAGTGTTGATGAAAATAAACTAGGATAATATTACGCAATAGGAACAAACAACGATTTGCATATTTGTTATTTGGCTTCCGATGTTGAATATCCGGATGTGTATTCAGTATTTCAGTACGGCCACGATTTTTACCAGTAATAGGAACATTTAATATCGTACTGTCGAAACGGTTGAATAAATATACGCAATTTTGATAAATGAATGGATTGCAAAATAGAGCTGAAACTCTTGAAATCCTTCATATATCCTTCATATATTTTTACAGCTGATTAATTGCAATTATTATTGTTGACTTGAAAATTAAAAATTAATTGCCATCAATAGTTTTTGAATAAGGGCCAATAAAAATCAACTTATCATTTAAGTATATTTCAAATTTTTTTTTTTGATATCTTTTAGATACAACAATACATATGTGTTCATTAGGATAATAATAGGCGCAAAAAAATGTTTCTTTTGATAGTTATATATTTTTTAAAAGATACCCAAATATCTCTAAGTTCAAGAACTCTTATTATAAAATTTGTGATGTCGATAACTGAGATTGCGTAAATAATTGAACTAATAGTGAGCTAATTATTAATGGAAAATTTCAATTAAATGAAACAAAAATTTTTTAATTTCTCTAACATATATGAAGAAAGAAATTAACGTTTGTCTCATTTGTCGTCCTACTAGCGATATGAAAAAAATGAAACGCCGTGAAACCTAAAGTTCAAAGAATATTTGAAGAAAAGAAAAATCATCGAAATTCAATGGTGTAAAAAATTTTTCTCAATTAAGAAAAGGTCAAAGTTCAAGGATTACCTAGAGGAAAAATTATCGAAATGTAACATTATCAATAAAAATTGAAAAATTGAACAAAGTTAGTTTACCTTTTTTATCTTTAATAGATACTTCTATAACAACTGTTCGAACACCAGTACGCAAGTAAAAATCTGACAAATGTAAAAGCCATATTTTTGGCGAATCATTTTGAATTTTACTGTGAACTGATACAGGATAAGAAATGAGGACTGGGCCTGTTTCATCGTATATCACCGATGTTGTGTAATGTTTTCTAAGCCAATTTTTTTTTTTGCAATTTCTCCCAATTATTTTGCAATTAATAAATGAAATTAGCGGCTCATTTAGAGCAGTAGTAATTAGCAAAGAAAATTTTTACAGAAAGAAGACAAAAACAAAATCTTTAATATAATTATTATTCAGTGGACAATTTTTTCAAGCTTTCACTGCTTTTTTTCTTAATTCTCTAATAAATTTCAACATTAAGAAATTATGAAAAGTTGCAGCGATAAATTTAATTTTTCAATTACAAACAAATTTTACGCTCTATTTTTGCGTAGTCTTTTTTTGGCTATTTAAACAATTTAACAGCAAGTGACTTACTTGCAAACAATTTGTGTAAAAGTAATATCGCTGCTAATAACTACCAATTTTAATGCAAACTTTAGGGCCCCTTTTGTTATGTACAAATTACCCTCACGATTTTGCAGTATCAAACAAATCGTTTCGTCATCCAAAAATGCTATATCAAATACCTGCAAAATTATGTTTATATAAATTGATAATATAAAGGAAATGATTTTGAAACTTTTTTCAAATTTTTGTGCTCAAAAAACTATTGTAACAATTATATGAGTAATTTATGACATTTCCCTTCCTTTTCTCTCCCTCTTTATATTTCTGAATTTTTTGACGATTATTTGATATCGATCGTATAATAAAATTTACAGCTTTTCATTATTTTTGTTCTAATATTTTTCCATTGAAGAAAGATAATTAAATCTGTGCTAATTAATTTTTTAGTTATTAAAAAATCACAGTGTCCGCGCTATGTTTTAAGTCCATTCCCGTGATATTGTAATTGCTGCATTGGTTTTCATCATCAATATCATACAAATAAAGTTTTGCATTGTTTCGCCTGTAATTTTAAAATTCAATATTTTAATGAAAATTCAATCAAACTTATACAAATTTTATTTTCTTAAAAATTCTTTCGGTGTTTATGAATAATGCTGTTAAATGCTGAAATAAATTATACTTTTTTTTGAAAGTTTTACCATTTCATCAGATATGCATTTGTTTTAAAAAAAGAACTACAGTGAATGTTATAGATCTTTTTTCCTGCATTTTTATTAAATTTTCGAACTTTTTCGAGATTGAAATCTTAGAAGTGAATTTAACAATTTTAATAACAGAATGAGAAATCTAGTATTGCTAGGAATTTACTTAAAATGAAAGTTTTAGAAGTATATTTTACAAATTTCATGGGAGAAGGAAATGAGATAGTAAATTTGTTCAGTACTGTTAAATTATGTCACTAAGTGCTGCTGCACAGAAGTAAACAATTATGAAAATGGAAGTAAATAAAAGTAAAGTTTGTTTAATTCACTGCAAACAGCAGGTGAGTAGACAATGTTGAATGAATGCATTAATCAATGAGCGCAAAATGTGCTTTCTTGGAATTTTTGACTGAATTTTTTGAATCAAAAAAATGAGAGCGTGAATTGAAATTAAAACAACTTGTTTTTGGAAAGGTTCATCTTTTTTTCATACTTCCAAACTTTTTTAACTTTGAAATTGGTCTGAAAAATTATCGTAATAGAATGAAAAACAATTAATCATCTACAAATTGAGAATTGCTTTACTCAAAAATGAGAAACTTTTACAAAACTTTTACCATGAAAATATAATATAAAAATAGCATGTTATGCACAGTTGTTTTTGCGTAATTTGAATTTTATATTGTAAATGAAATTTTCAATGGAATTGCTTTGAAATGAGAAAAATAGTTTTTCGAATAAAAAAGTTTCTTTTAATTTGCTATTTTTACTCATGATTGAATTTTGAAACATTCTAAGAGAGTGCTCCCAAATAATTTAATGAAAGACTGCTCGGCGGTTTTTTTTTTGGAAAAGACATATTATTTTTAATATTTTGAGAAGTAATTTTCTTGTAATTAATCGGTTTTTAACAGCCTTTCTCCTTCTTTCTCTTTCAGAATTAAACATGTTTATGATGAATGTTAAGCAATAACTAAAGAAAACTAATTACTCCCTAATGATCATCTCTCATGAGATATATTAGATACATAATTAGAATTGGAAACTTTTTCACATAATCAAAATAATATCAAGAAGTAAAATCATTCGAACTTTTCCCAAAAAATCAATTAAACTAAAAAATTAGCGAAAAATTGGTTAATATAAATAGACAAAATTTTAGAATATTTTTTCATGCAAAAAAAAACTTACTTGAACAAAAGTCTCTTTGCATCCGGTGAAACGGCCATTGTACGATATGCACTGTTTACACCGGTAAATGACCGTAAATCCTTCATTTCATTCATTTCACTATCCGTTTCAGTTTTCGATCCACTTGCACAGCTTAGAATACTCAAATCGATAAAATTGCGACACTGCAGAATTTCAATTGATGTCTTGCTAGCCACTTTTTCTCTCATTACCGCTACTTTTCACCAAAATGGCGAGAACCTCTTAAAAAACTTGCAGTTATACAGTACGTATAGCATCTAATTCTAATTACCGCAGTAGCGCCAGATATTTAAGAAATATAGTTCGATTAAGAAGCGATAATAATATTAATAAATAAAATTTGTAAGTAGCAACTGGCAATTAGAAATTATAAAATTAAAAAATAGAAAATTAGAAATTAGGAAAAACAATTAGAAACTTGCAAACAAGCAGATTGGTAAGATAAGTTGTGATGCAAAACTTTCAAATAAGCGTCAAACAGTTGTTTGGGCAGGAACATTTAAAATTAATTAAAAGTGAATTTTTCCAATAAATTATCAATGCTCTCTTTCGTTCTTAAACTCCGGAAAAAAATTGAATGAAAATTGACATAAAAAATTTCATTGATAATATTTAATGCTTTTTATTCCCGTTTTTAAATTTCTTCCTTATTAAAATTACAGATTTTCATTTCCAGAAATGTCACATTAAATGAAAGACAAAAATTTTTGAATGTATTTTCGGTATAATTTTAAAAAATATTTTGGGTTATGTTTTCTAATTTTCTTCGCTCTCCTTTGCAGTAGTAATTTATCCAGTTTCTCTGCAAATGCTTTAATCAGATAATTAAATGTTGGAAATGATATGCTCAACGACTCTTTCAATCAGGAATTAATTTTGATCCAAAAAATTGAATTCTAGTTAAGGTTGTAAAAAAGACAAATTTATGATTAATATTTAAATTAAATAAATATTAAAAAAGAAATAAATTGATTTTGAAACGTTAATTTTGAAACGCATTATTAATAAAGCAATTTAAAATTATACAAAAATTTTAAAATTGTTTCCTTCATTTAGAAATTTGAAACATAATGTTAAATTTAGAATTTTAATGTAATTTTTTTTTTTTGAAAATATAAATAATTTCAACAATGGATGAATTATTGAAAAATATTTTTATAAAATTTTCCCATCTGTTATTAATAAAAATTTTATGACCTTTTCCCATCATTGACCATACAAAAAAGAGCAAAAAAGAAAGATAAAATAATTGTTACAGAAAAGTTTGAAAGTTCAAGAGCAGTTTAAAATAATTATGTGCCTGCCCCTGTCTATGCATTTAAATATCGGTATGTGTGTATGTCTGTGTTTGTCGAAATTTTACTGTCTCACTGTCGCTATTTCTTGCTCATTGTCATAAAAAATGAACCATCAAAATGACAATATATGCCTTTTTTTTTCCATTTTTTATTTTATTTAATACTTCAGTACCTGTTACTACCATTTTAAATTATTCGTTTACCTATTTCGCTCATATCATAGAAGCAGAAAAAAAGTAAAATTGAAAAAATAACAAATGAATGTACCAATTGGTCTTTTATTTGTAAACTTTTTAGAAGTAAATTTTATGTTCGATTAATTTCTTCACAGAGAAAAACGAATGGATTCTTTGTTTACTAAGTATCATTTACTACTAATTAAAATTTTTTTTTTTTAATTTCATAATAATCACTTCTTAAATCATAGATATTCCTCAAACAAAATTTGCTTTTTTAAACAACGTTCATACTATGTAAAATTAAAAAACATTTCGGGAAAAAGGCATGCAATTTTTTTGCCAACCTTTTAAAAATATCCTATTTACTGCAATAGTCATAAAACGATAGAAGTAAATGATAAAGTATCATTTAGTAAAGTATCATTTACTTTCCAAAATATACAAGTTTATTTATTCTCTAAAAATTCTTGATTTAACTTCACGATATTTTCATCCATTAATATAAACAAAGGTCCATTTTGATTGAATAATTAAATTAACTAGCATTTAAATTCATTAAATTTTGAACACAAAAATATTTTGATCGAATAACTGATCTAAATTTCATCCCTTAGCATATTTCATTACTAATGAAAAGACCACTTCAAAATGATTAAATTAAATTGCGCTAACATTATTAAAATAAATCAGTTGTTTCAAGCAAATTCTGGAGTAATTAAGTGAAATAGTGCTTAAACACAATGTAATTATAAGCCATATTGTTAATTACTAAAAGAAAAAAATCAAAATACTTGAAAGTTGATCAGTTTTTTACTTATTCTTGTTTCTAATTACTTAATTATCCCTTTCCTTTTGGATATGAATTTTTGCTTTAATAGTGATAACATTGTTTTGTTCCATTATCATTAGTTCTCACCTTTAAGATATTCTGCGACTAATACGAATTAAGAAAATTGAAAAATAAATAATCTTATGAAATAGGTTAATTTAAAGCAACGGCAATGGCTTCATTCAATTACTTCTTGTTTATCCAGCTCTTCTTCACTTTTAACTGATTTAAATAAATGAAGCAACTGAATATTTTCTTTCAAAAAAGACCAAAAAAACTTAAATAATGAAGAAACAGACAAAAAATCTCAACCGATGTTTTCCTAAGTGCCTTTCTTTTACACAAAAGCTCTGTGTGAAATAGATA
The DNA here is from genome assembly GCA_029876185.1 of Mansonella ozzardi. NCBI lineage: Eukaryota > Metazoa > Nematoda > Chromadorea > Rhabditida > Onchocercidae > Mansonella > Mansonella ozzardi. The sequence goes on from JARVGP010000975.1 coordinate 10,802, forward strand.
TTAGTAGCAGTTGAAAAAAAGAGAAATGTTGCATTTATTTTATTTTAAAGAAATAAAACTTTCGCGTTAATATTTTACTTTCTTTTTGCAAAAAAAATTTAGCAAAATTTGTTATTTTAAATCGTCAATAATTCCAGATGTCCTTCATGATTAAATTGGCAGAAATTTACTTGAACACATTGTGAAGTTCTAATTTATAAGCAATTAATTGGTGGAAACAAAAAATGAAGAAAGAGAACAAAAGTTGATATAACACTTGGATTTCCAGATTATCTCCGATCTAAATACTAACCAGGCCGAACGTTTTTAACTTGACAGATTGACAAAGCGCGAAAAGAATAAATTATCGGAAAGTATAAATTAAAGTGTGAAGTTTTGGGTTCAGTATGATTAATCGAAATTTATTAGCTACTTGAACTAATTTTCATACTCGTTCAATTAGCTCATTTGCCTAACTAATAATAATTGTAATACTTAAAGTGTGAAAAGTTTTTCTTTTTCTCAAATACCATGAGTCAAAAGCAGGAAAAACTTCACAAAGTTTCATGAAATTAAAAATTGGATCAATAAATTAAACGAAATTATTGTTTGAGGCTTTTAATGTTTGAAGTGACCAATGAATAAATGATAGTTGATTTCCGCTGTTTAAGAAGTGGAAATGAAAAAAAAAAAATCGTGGAAGAGTTCAATTAATGCTTCCAAGCACTTATTTTAATTGTTTACTTTTGATTGAAGTAAACAAAACAGTGTTTGTTGTGATTACTTTAGCTATCACTTTTTCACTTCAGCTGTAACAGTAATCTAAACAAATGTTGGATAGGACGGTAAACAATTACTCAAGCAAAATAAGGAGAAAAAGAATATTTATAGTAATTAAATATTAATAAAAGGCGAAAAAAAATCAAGTTTGTTTCTTTTTTATTTTTTTCAATTCTTATTTGTGAATAAAACTAATTTTTTTTTAGTATTCACATTGCTTGTTAGGAGAAATTTATAAAGATCTAAATGAAATCGAAGATTTTCTTTAGACTTTCATAAAGATTCTTTAGACATATTATAAGATAAAATTCGAAATTCTTAGAAGTTTCGAAAAAAGCGATGATTTTTTTTTGTGCAATAAATAGTAAGTCGTTTCTATTGCTTTTGTTTTTGGAATTTTTCTTAGTTTAAGTTATCGCTAGTAATTTTTTGGAAGTTAAATCATTTAAAAAGTTTTAGTTTTTTTATTTCAAGTTATAATAGTCAGATATGCTTCGGGAAGAGTCATATTTTACCATCATTTACAAGGAATGACGTTTGAACAATTTTTCAAATTTTTTTCCCTTTTCCTTCCAACTGTTTACTTTTCCACTGCTCTCGAAATGATCATAGGGCTATGCCAGAAAAAAAAGACAGAAAAAACAGAAAAAAAAGGAAAAAACTTGGACCAATTTCAATGAGCGACGTAAAACTCAAAATAAATTGTTCCAGTGAAAAATTCCAGAACTTTCCGAGGATCCTTAGAAAAATCATTGGAAGGCAATTAAATTGAAATTAGAATCCAGTTTGAAAGTATTCAGCAAATTATTTCAATTTTTCACATTTTATTCTTTCATATCGAAATTATACTAAGTTTATACAAAATATATATAATTTTATTCTTGAAAAATTTTACGACTGCATAATATTACACTAACTGTCATAGAAATTAAGTCCTAGACATACAACACAATCGAAATGAAAGAAATGTCAAAGATAATTTTATCAATTATCAAATCAAATTTATTTGAACCAAATGTATGGTTGTGGGTGATTAATCGCTTAAAATGATTCATTTTTGTTTTGGAAGCCTTTTTTTTTTAAATGTGGCAAATAATTTCACATACAAAAAACATTTAAAAAAGTAGGAAAAAAACTTGTTGAGATTATTGAATTTTTGTTGAGAAACTTGAATTTCGACTCATTTAATTAGAAGAATGTAATTAATGATTGCATTTTTATACTGTAACAGTTCAAGGCTAAACGTATTTATACATAATGCTATGTTTTGTGGTATATAAGTCTTTGGTTGTTGTAATTAATTATTTGGGTGAGCAAAATGGGAAAAATAACTTTTGGTCGACTTAAATAAATAGTCAGTTGCACAAAAACGTTGCAAGAGCATATCAATGTAACAAAGATCACACCAAGCATTGAATAAATTGATCGCATCGTTTAAAATCAAAATGAAAGGAGAAGGACAAATTATCATCCGTCTTTACATGTAAATGATTGGAAATTAAGCAATTTTAATTACTAAACAAGTTCGTATTATTGTATTTAAATCATTCAACACAATCAGCAATACTCTATTTAATTGTGTGATATTACAAAATGATATTTATTTTTTTTTTTGCAAAAGATAAAGTTGTATTTAATATTTTAATATTTCAATAAATATTACAGAACATCTAAAATTTTCTCCATTTTCAAATTATTTTGTACGTAATTGTAAATTTGAAATGATTTAATGAATATTTTTACTTGCGAAGCAATAATTAGTAAAAAAAATATTTTAAAAAAGAAGTGATCGATTGCATACGAAATCATTTGAATAAATGCTTTTTTAGAGACAAACTATGTGAGTGAGAAATGATGAAAGCATATGAATTTAGCACTTTGTATTTTATCAAATAAATTTAAGGTTTGATTGGTGGTTTACAAAGAAACCAAATAGTTTCAATAAAAATTTCGAAAGCAATTTTAGTCGGAAAAGTTTGTTAGACTGCTTGAAAACAGCATATAACAGAGCCATACAACATTAACTCTATGATTCATTGCATCAAAAAGCATTAGAAATCTCATTATCTCTTCTCAGTGCAAAATAGAAAAAGCACTGTCGTAATTTTTTGATTTAAAAAATTACTGCTTATTCGAAATACTTTTCCATCCAGTAATTTTAATTTTTTTACGATAATTTCAATCTTTTATGATAAATGATGAAAGTTTTCAGAGCGCATTCTAAAATATGCAACATAATTGAAGTGAAAATACAAATTATGAAATGCAAGTGTTACAGACTAAATAATTGAAATATAACTTAGAAATATTTTAATATATTGATTAATACTAGAATTTAATATTAATGAGATATAAAATCAAATACTGAATAGAGAGCTTTCATTTTTTATAAATTTCCCAGGAACAATCGATTATAGCTTAATCTACAATCTTTACGTCTGAGCAAAAAATAAAAGAGACTGACAATATTTTCTCGAGAATAACTATATTCCTATCTGAAATTTAATAGTTATTGATACAATAACTATTAAATGATATTGAAACCATAATAATGTTATATATGGGATGACAGTAATGACACAGTAATGCTATAGAACGAATGATAGTGATGGCAATAATGACATAGAAAGAATGATAATGATAATAAAACAATGACATACACATTAATTTTTATAACAATTATTTTAGTTTCAGTTAATATCAACAAATATAACTTTAGAAAACTAATTAAATTATATATTCTCATAAAGGTAAAAAAGTAATTAAAAGAAATTAATGAAAACATTTTTCATTAAATGATAATCAGACAGATATAAATACAATAATACGTGATGCATTATACTATTTGCTTTCTTTGCCCTAATTTATTTGTCTTAAAAAATCAAACAATTAATAAATAACCGACAACGCAATTCATTAAAAAATACTATAATTGAATGAAATACTGCTGGAGACAGTTGTAGCATAAAGATTAGGATGACAAAGACGCATTGCTATCATTGGAAATGACACAGATGATAATGATGACGCGATCATACGAAATAAAGAGAACATTCAAATTTCCTTGCAATGAATAACAATTTGGATTTTATTACAAATTGAAAATTAAATATAAATCTCAAAAAAAAAGCATTTTATAGCTTACGTTCCATTTTTACAACTTATTATCATTTGGCTCGTCATTATAGGTCGATAATATGTTACAACAATGTTTATACCTTATATTTACAAAATTTTCAATACTAATATCGTTAAAAGACCATTCTGTTATATAAGCTACTTTTTTTGAAAGAGCGCAGTAAATTGTAAGCAAAAAATCTTCTTTTCGATTGGCTCTATATATATGCATAACTGAGAGGGCCTTAGAAATTGCAGCGCTGTAAATTTTATGTGAACGGATTCATTTTTCACTTACGCAAGTGAATTACACTGAGTAGCAATGAAAATTTTATTCACACCGTACATATTGCACACTTTATTATTTCAATTGATCGTGCAGCCAGGCTTTGCTTTTCGACATAAAACGACGCACGTATGTACCGCAGGACCAACGTATACTTTTTCGGCGCCGCCGTAACCGACTGTTGCACGTTCATTGCGAATATCAGCCTGAAAATGACGTAAGAGGAAGGAAAAACTATAAAAATTTATAAATAAAGAACATTTGATACTCAAACTTACTTTACCGAGAATTTCTTTACCATCAATGATTAGTACGGCCGGAGAAATGTTACCCTTATGATGGTCCACGTGTACCGGGATCCATTCCTTTTCACCAAACTTAGCTGCTTCCTTGAACGGTTTCCAGGCATAATCAAAGCCACGTATTTGTTCCGGAAGTTCATATAAAATTTGAATTGATCCGATATTTTTGCGATATTCATGGCCACCCCAACCAAAGCAAGCAGCAATTTTGCCATCATCGTTCCAAATACGACCCATAACTGGTTCACCAGACTGATACCATAACGCTACGTATTGATTTGAATTTTCATTAGGTAAGGTATTAAGAGCTCTGAAAATTTCCTTCTTTCCAGTAGCAACTCGAGAAACTCAGGTAACTGCAAAGTTAGAACGGTGAATAATGATACCGGTCGAGAGCCTGAACCGGTTTTCCAGTTGTTGGCCATGGATCACCATAGCGGAAATCGGCCCATTCATCAAGTGTAACACGAACAACTGGTTTCGGTGGTCCGGCACTGCATTCATGACAAGTACAGTTCGGTGGTCCACCCTTTATCTCTCGTACGATAATAAGCATATCATTTAGAGCACCACCCGAAAGCTCTTCCACTTTTCCGTCATGTGAAAATCTCGCTTCAATAATTGCGGTAATTATTTCGATTAGTTGATCGAACTGAAATGGATGGCTTCAATTTTGGATTTTCTTACTTACCGATCTCAGTTTTATTGTCAACGTAGCCGAGTAGCGCTCCTTCCTTCCGACTATTCCAAAAGATCGGAAATGAGTCACCGCAACGCAGTAATTCAGCTCCTTTTTCGAATTTCTCGAAACGATCCTGATATTTAATCCAGTTATACCAAAAACCTAACGTTAAATGATTACCTTTGTACTGCAATACCTGAAAATGGCTCCAATTAGTTTCTAGCAAAGCAAATTCAAGCGAAAAGTTTTTTTTTGAATTTTGAACCTAATAATGGAACGGAATACCTGAATTTGTCCACCGAGATCTTTGGCTCCGGTCAATTCAGCTTTCAAATACGGAAACGAGCATTCGATAACGCCGCCATTGTTCCAAGCTCGTCCGTGTATTGGTTTGCCATGTTTATACCATAAAGCTACATACATATTTTGTTCTCCAATAGCTTTAACCGGATTATCCGGAAAAGGCGAGCTAATGGGTCCAAAAGCCCAAGTGTCCTCTTTAGCCGGTGGATTCGGCATCCTTCCAATAGTGCAGTGAAATTGCAGCTAAACGAATTGCCTTTGATACACATTTATAATTTCTCATAATTTGAATTCATATTTGCATAATATGCAAATATTCCCAATTCCTTCTATTAATTTAATTTGGAGTGTAAAATGTTTGAATCAACAAAAGTTTCCGATTTGTTTTATTTAAAATTCGGAAGTGAAACTGATATTACATATGTTAATACAATGTGTATTTACGGACGGATAATATGCAATTTTCCTGAAACTGTAAAATGCAAGTTGAATGTTTCAGTCTGCTTATATTATTACATTCGCTGTTGGTCAGTTGCGGTTCCTTTTAACAAATGGTTTAATCTTGCAAGTTCATTTTGACAAGTTTAACATTTGGACGGAAGTTACGCCATTGATACGTGGATTCAGAAAGCTGGTCGAATTCCTATGAAATGAAAGACAAGTGCATACTGTAATACAAATGCCATACATGCAATCAGACATGACACTACGGGATATTGATTGAACAACTGAAATGCCTACCTGAATCTATCCGGATTTTAGCAGAAATTAATATATGCAACAATTCTAGAGATAGGTGATGATTAATAAAAAAACATCGACAATGTTTTTTAAATTAGTTACAACGACATGTCTTGAAATAACGCTTAAATACTTGCTGTGATTACACAATAATTTCAATTGGTATAATTTACATCAGTTATTTTTCGGTTCATTAATTAAAATAGCTTATTGACATTGAAAGCATTAATCGAATAAAATAGTTTTATTTTTCTGAAATTTACTTTCTGACTAATACTTAATACTCTCTTAAATATGTCTTGACATTGCTTTTTTCTCAAATTTTCATTAATCTACGTCGTAATTATCACCCTTATTAATTAGAGCTCTTTTTTTACTTTAGAAAGTCTGTCCGATAAATTTGTTTATATAGCGAACAAAACTGATTCATTAGTGACCGCTGTCAACCAATTTGAAAAACACTGCAATTGGTCGATTAGCAAATTAGTGACCTCCGATGTTAAAGCTGTATAGAGCGGATTTTTTAGCTCACCAGCACTAGAAAGAAAGTTTGTGGTATGATTAAGATGGCCATAACCCTTAATGTTGAGATCCCGCGAGATCTCATTCTTTTCAAATGAAGAAATTCTGTGAGCAGTTGCTTCGTTCACGTGATCAATATTCTAAATTTATTGAATTTTATTATTTTAAACGATTGCAGAAATCTTGCAGTATCAAAATTCTCATTTCACATTTAATCAGTGCCAATTACTTTTTTTACAGCAGTATCTGCTGATGGCATTGTGCCCGAATCATCCAGTTCAACCGTTTTTCCGGAAGCCTGAAAATGATGTACATATATCACTAACGTTGTTCAAATGTTAATAAGTAGCCTCAGTGATTTCAAGACAATAAATAAATTGATGGACGGTCAAATTACCTCCGTTCGGTCATCCTCACGTTTCACTTCCAGAACTGTTGCGCCATATTCAGTATCGTCGAGCGCACTATCGCCAAATGCATTGACTTTTGACTTGTGGCTAATGACAGAGTCATCTTCAAGCTCTATGTTGGCTTCGTCCTTTTTCTCCATTCCAAATTTCTTTTCCATCAAAAATGAATTCCTCAAATTCTGCGCATTCTTGCAAATATCATTCGCTAGAAAACGTTTCATTTCTACATCAAAACTTTGAGTTATTCTGATGAAAGCAATGTATGTTAAAAGATGGAAATTATTATTGAATAACTATGTTAAAAGGTGGAAAATATTATTGAATAACTAAGCTGACATTGTTTGATAAAACTGCCGAATAGTAGCGCCATGGAGGATGCTTCATAAGCCAGACTTTTGTTATCTGCAATTTCTGCTCGTAGTTTCCGTACCAGAATTGAAGTGAACGGCAAATGTTCATCTGTCTCCGTACGACGCTTATCGGCAGCATTCTGTCGTTCATCCAATCTATCCGACAACACATTGATCACTTCACTAATGCCCTGTCATTGCTTTTCTAATTGAATGAAAATGTCTGATTGCTGCACAAATTGCTTAATTATCAATTTGAAAGTTTCGAAAATCAAAGAATTGCTAAATTTTACAAACAGATATTAGTTTTGTATTCAAAAAGTTGGAAGTTGCTTTTTTCGCCAACCTCACACTGTTTCTTTAGTTCCGTCAGAACTTGCATAAGTCCGTGAAGTGATCGCATCGCGTCCTTGCCAGTAATTTTCATGTTTTCCATCGACTAAATATTCAAAAAGTAGAAAATTGGAAATCAAATGAGAATGAAATCGAAAAAAACCTTAAACATTTCCGCATTTGTATAAACGACACTTCCTTTGAGTTCATAGATGATTTCACTTGCTCGCATCCACGAATGAGCCTGACTGTTGCACGGGCCTATAAGTATGTATGTGTATACGGCCGATGGAAAATTCCAAGAGATTCTCGTTTGGCCACAATCAAAAGAACCAAGCTGTGATACATTAATTGTTTAGCTGTTATTTTCCATTTCAATTATTGCAGTAAATTACCGATGCATAAGGCGCAAAGTACTTTTTCGCAGTTTGTGCACCATAAATACAATGCGGAAGATGTCTGCGGTGAATACAAATTACATTTCTCGCATTGCCAATCCGGCAGGATCAAATCCTTAATGAAGTTACCAATTATCTCAGTTTTTCTTTAATTTGATGTGAAGTTAGTCCTTTCATTAAATCCAATTTTTCTTACAAGAGTTCAAATGCTGTGGAGCAGGAATGCTCGTAAATAATGCCCAGAAGTAATTCAGGATATGGCTCAGATCAGGATGAGCTGAACAGTGCAGTCATTGTGCTGTATCATTGTCATAAATTTGTGATGAAATGCCTGTCGCTTGTAATATTTTAGACTTATATATTCCGGATCACAAAATGCGAACAGTAAGGATGAGGCTTATAGTTCATGTTCAATAGGAAAATGAACTTTAAAGAATTGTAACCTCAGAATAATTCATCAAGTGAAAGTTAGAAATCCAAAGGGAATTAGAAGAGTGACACTGACAGTGAAGTCCTAAATTGATGGTTGTTTTTATATTCTTCAGAAATTGAATTCGAAAAGTTTTTCAAAATTTGCTTAACTTGCAAAATATTCAAATTTTTTTTGGTCATAACATTAGTATTTTTATTATCAGTTCCTTAGATTACATTAATTACTGATGATTATTAACATCTACTTAACTCATTGCGGAATTCAAAACGACTTAAAGTACTTGATTAACACAAAACTTCTGATTCTGAATGGTTAGGATGAGATTTACAGTTTATCATTGGTAGCAAGGAAATAAAGGACCTTTTATTTCCTGCAAATCTGCTGCCCTATGTTCCAGTTAATTAAATTTTTTTATCAATTCAGCACTTTTTTTATTTAAATTAACTTTTAAGAATTGAAGGATCCTGTTTTCCGACCTCTGCGTCAAAAATAACAAGGGCCGGCATTGTCAGCAAAAGAGCAATTCATTGACAAAATGACCAAAAGCTTAAGATAGATGTTCAGTCATTTTAGATTGAAAGATGCTTGCAGACTTCAGGTAGAGTTTCGTGGATCCAGCTGCCTTATCCTTTTTCACCTGATTTATGAGCTTAAGAATTTCAACGTAAGAGTTATATCCAGTTCTGTTTTTATCGTTTTTTGAACGGTTTCCTGAATCGTTGAACTTTTGACCAGATGATTGGTACTCAGATCATTGTTTAAGATATATGAGGCGTATAACCATGTTTTGACAGCCTCATAGAATTCTCGGCTATTCAAATCTGAACACAAATGAGTCTTTTCTACTAGACTAGATATTATTTGTCCTGAATGTCATGAAGTCTCTGTTGAAGTTAACTGCGTGCAAGACGATTTTAACATGGTAAAACGGCTAGGCGTGCTTGGTGAGCAATTTTTTCCACTAGAAAATCTTGCAGCTGTCGACTGTTTTCGTCAAACTAATCTCTTTTTTTCCATAAGAAAAACTCTAAGAATTTCCGTAGCACCGCAGGATACTTTTACCAAAGCTTTTCGGGGAAGGTTTTGTGGCATGGTGTTTGAATCTAGTTTGAAGATTTGTTTGGAAACTTTCACTGCAATTGCATGAAATTTGTTAACTTTAATACTTCTCCGTAGAAGACCGCTTCTTAGGTCAGAGGTTGACTAGAAATCAAGTTTGCAACCAACGTAGAAGACGGTGGTCAGTTTGACATTCAGCATATGCATTACGCATATATGATAAACAAAACGAATGTGCCCTTAAGCGCACTAAAATCTGGTTGGTGAGATGACGGAGGATATTCCAAAACTTATGGTCCTATCTACTAGAGCATTTAATTACACTTCGTCACGATTTGAATAGTTTAATATATATACAGTATTTAATCTATCAAAGACTATCACCTGTTATTTTTTCAGATGAGACATAACGTGCGCAAACCCGATCCTTTTACTTCTGAAGTTCATAAGCTTAAGGATTTTCAGATCTCAGGCTTTCATTACAATAACTTTTATAGAGCTAAATGTGTTCCATTTACCCGGTTTGCTTTTAGATTTTTCTACGATGTTTATCCGAAAACTGACGAATCTATCCTGCCCATGCATACACTTTGTCTGACCCTTCAGTTGACCCTTTTATGGTACCATACCCTTGAAAGAGATATGGTACCATAAAAGAAGTGAAAACACAAAAACGGATAAATAAATTTGTTAAAATATTCAATGGTAAAGAGAGTAAAACTGCTTTAGTTCTTATTACTGAATGTCAGCAACTGCAGGACGTCATTTACCAAAATATATGTTTATCCAAATACAATCTCATGTAAGAAATGTTTGAAGCTTACAAGTAAACGCATATTCAACTTCCACATCACTATAAACTGTTACAATCAGCAAATAAAAAACTTCATTACTCTTCTTTTCGAGAAAAATATATGCACTGAAAAATATAATAACATTTATTGAAAGAATTATAAAGCGAATAAGGTTGATTTTTAATCGTTCTATTTATTTCATGCCTCCTAGAAAAAAAATTATAGATGGGAATACATTAATTATAATTAAAGCTTATAATGTTTGGCATATTTACAAATTCAAATAGTGAATACTTTGTAGTTACAAATGGAGAACGATCATAAAATAATTACTAAATAAATAAATAACGGGATATGGAAATCATAATTCAATTGGAACTCAAAACTAGTGCACTGAATCAATGAGTATTGTATTTTATTAACAGAAATTACAATGTCCGGTCTAAGAAAATATGCGATTTGGTGTTACTCTGTTTCCACTTATCCAATTTTTATCCAGTCTGAAAATGATAAAAAAAATCATTCAAAAACCTTAATAAAATATGGACCAAAAATCAAAAATTACCATATATAAAGAATGTCTTTCTGGCATGATTTCTCACATTTCAAATTAGAATACCAAGTAATTTTATTTTTTTAATTTATTCTAATAGTTGATTAATTTGCTGCCTACTATTTATTGCATACCTAACTGCTAACATTTTAAACAAAAATTTTACTTTTCGGAATGTTTCCTTAGGCCCAACATATCAGGCGTTGTAATGGCAGCACTAGACAACGCAATAGGACTTGGCTCCATACCACTATGAGAAAAAGCAGCAGCTACTCGACTCAGTGAACGATTATCTCCAGCTAACTTAAAACCATCCTGAAATTAACAGGAATTAAAGCAAACTAGAATATGTAGAAAAATAAGCATTATGTGATTTTGAGTGAAATCTTGTTACAGTTTTATATACAAAAACTAATCAAACTAGAAAGACTATCTAAATTTTAGCTGCTCAAAGAAATATTGTAGAAGAGATTCACAGAAGTACTCTTTAGTAAGAAAAATGTTTAATAAGTACCGTTTCCAAGCAGTCGCTGATGGGAGTACTGGTCGCAAAACGTCCCGACGAACCTCCACTATTTCTTTCGGTAGAAGCTAAGCTAGTTATTGCTGGAAAAAATCATCACTTTGAAATCATTTTAGGAATCATTGGAGAGTAAAGAATTCCTGGATGGAAATTAAAACTTCGAAGCAATCATTTGTACTTTGCTACGAATTCAAAGTATTCCCAATCTTAGTTTCATGCAATAATATAAAAGAAGTAATGTTTCCAGATTTCATAGACTTTTGGCTGTCACTCGACATATGATGAATTGTACAAAACATATGTCTTACGAAAAATGAATCAACTTATTACTTCGTCCATCTGAACGAGGAGTATTACGCGAGACAGAACTAGCAGCCAACCTGAAAAACATTCGGATTTTCCAAAAAGATGAATAGAATAATGTGCATCAGTTTTAATCTCCATTTCTCCCTCGTGATTTCACACAATTAAAAAGTCCTGCTTTCACTCTGGACAACCATAAATTTCACCAACAGATGAACAGCAATGAAAATTAGTATACGTACATTTGTTCCAATTTTTGAGCATGATGCCGAAGTTTGTCAATTTCTCTTAGCAATAAATCTTTTTCAGCCAATGCTTTCCTGAAAACTATAACAAACTTTAACAAAATGAATACTCATGGTTTGTTTATTACAACAATAAATTACACTAACCTTTCTTTTTCCGTCTTCTGCTTCATTACGAGTTGTGCCGATATTACGTATTTCATTGCTTTTTTCTGCTATAATATCCGACATTTAATTGCATCCCTTTTAAATTCACTGATAATTTTGATCAGTAACGATTACTGCAAATTTGTATGAACTACCTGCCTGTTCCTGTTTGGCTTTTTGTAAGTGCTGACGATGGCCACTTTGGAAATCCAAAACTGCATTCAAATTTTTCACATATTGTTCCAGCAATTCTTTTGGATTTCGAAAATACATTTGCAAATCACTTCGAAGATTTCGATTAATTTTCACTGCATTGGCATGTTTGCTACATCGCTTGCAATGATCCTGAGGAGCTGAAAATTCAAATCATATAGGATAACATCGCGGAAATCAATAAATATACGCTTTTCTCCTATTAGTTTAGATTCCAACGATGTCATTAGTAGTGAACGGAAGATTGGAAATTACAAAAATCAAAATGAAATTTATGAAGTTCGCGAAACTTTTTTAGAATACTGCAGAATTGCAAGTTATAAAATAAAAACAATGAAAAGAACAAGTGAATGACCTGTTTCGTAACATTTACCACAAACAATATGACCACACGACGTGAAATAAAATGGACACTGCTCATTGGTCTGCGATGGCATACGAATACATACATTACAATGAATCCAATCGCCCATCTCTATGAATAAGTAGTCCCAACTAAAAATACATAATTAAATAATTCCATAATCAAATCGTAATTGTTGTTAAAATTTAATAATTATTGTTAAGATCTAATCTGAAATGTAAATGTAAAGATTATTTACATTTAGATTTCAGAAATCTGACGCCTAAACACTTTAATATTAAAATTAATAATTAGAATAAACTGAATTGTCGCCCAAATTAACGCATCAAAAAAGTCCACCTTACCGTCACTTACATTCGTTCATCGTTCCATCAAATAATTTTACCCAAACGGATACCCCAAATAAATCTCGTATGCACCCAAACAGTCTTCTTCCAATCACGTAATCGAGAAACTCAAAATATAATAATTATTCCTGATAGGTATGAGGATAATAATTTATCAGTAAATTGATAATCTGTTATCATCAATGTCGCTTTTCAAACTAAACTTTGAATAGTTTAATTTTTAAAAATTTCGCGCATTTATGCAAAAAACAATGACCCGATGCAAATACTATCAAATATATGCAAATTTAGAATGAATCATTAACTGAATTAATTGATCTAAATTGAGCCATTCAATGAATGAAATCAAAGATGTTTACGTGCAATTGGACGAAAAGTATTTGGAACATTCTAGAAATCCTCTGAAGGATTGTAACATTTTGTTCTCTATTTCTCTTTCCCTATCTCTCTTTCTCTTTTTCTCTCTTCTCTTGATTATTAAGGAAAAAAATTAAAAAGAAATTCGGGTAATTGTGCTTGGACGGTAATTGGCCTTTCAACTTAGAATCTAGCAACAGATGGGTACGACAGAGTCAGCTGTTTTGATTTAGAATGGAACAATTAGTAGGTACGGTACGGTAAAATCAGTGATCTTGATTTAGAATGGAACAGTGAATAGGTGCGGTACGGTAAAATCAGTGATTTTGAGTTAGAATGGAACAATGAATAGGTATGGTACGGTAAAATCAGTGATCTTGATTTAGAATGG
>JARVGP010000976.1:0-25817 GCA_029876185.1 Mansonella ozzardi
TTTTTTTTTTTTTTTTTTTTTTAACACAAATATTAATACCACCAACACAATTTTTCATATAAATTAGAATGCAATATAAATTATAATTCCTGCATCACCACAAGAAAACGATGGTTGAAGTGTCGTCGATGGCCTCTTTGAAGTGCTCATTCAAATCAAACCAATGATGATAATTAGTATTTCGGATCAACTGACACATCACGATTAGTGTTCAGTATTTTCGAGGAATAACTACTAGACAAATTTAAACCTAATGATTAATCATTAATTAATCATTAACGATTAATCATGATGCGGGTGAAATTTTTTTAATTCATTACATTGTTACAATGTCAGTGTGGATGTCGGCGACAATGATCATTAGGCGTCAGCAGTTTGATAATAATTTCATTATAATTTAAAACAAATCAAAATAGAAAGTGAACTTATCAGATGAATAGGAGGATTTATGCTATAAAGTCAGAACTGCAAGAAAAAGAGAGGAAGATTTGAAAGATTTGAAGGAATAATATCAGCTTCAAAATTTTAAATTATATGATCGTATTTTTTATCATACTTTTTTCACTTTTTACACAGAATTAACTGCCATATTTTCAAATTTAACAAATCGGCAACTATTTTATGTACGCACTTAAATTATGACCTCTTTTTGGGGGGTCATAATTTTTCCTTTAATCGCTCTGATCTTTCGATTATTTATAAATTTAGCATATCAGTTTTACAATGATTCATTCATTTGAAAAGATAATTACCGAGTCGAGAGTTTGCTAAAAATATTTTGAAAATATTTAAATTAAATGTATATTAGGAAACTTTTTGATAATTGGATTATTGAAATTTTTAGTAATAAGATTATTATTTTTTAATAATTGAAATGAAATTCTTTAAAAAAATTTCATTTTATTGCCTCTTTTTCTTGCTGAAATATTTTTCCTAAAATTGGCATTGTAATTGCTATACTTAATTATAGCATACTATTATGATCACTATTTGTGATCTTACTGCTACTAAAACAATCTTGCTACTATTTCTATTTTATTATAGGATTATTGTAATTACTATGACTATTTATCATACAGTACAGTAGCCTGTCATATTACGGTAGAAGATACAGTAACTCATTTTTATCCTTTGTTTCAGCCGGATTTCAATTCTCGTATAGTTGCCTGTCATTGTAGCATATTAAATTGGTCTGCTAGCTGGCGGATCGAATGTTTTTCGAAAGTACAAGAGGATTTTCTGGTTGTATGTTGTCGATACTGAGTGTTGCTGAAGGGATTATCGATTGATGTTGTTTGGAGATTTTAGGAGATGTGAAATATGATGAAAAAATCTTTAGGTTGCATTTGTTTTCGTGATGATCATATCCCTTAATTACTCTCGTTGACCTTTGACCTCTCTGTTGAATTGTTTGCCATCAGTTATTCTTTGCTCGATTGTTATCTGTTTTTTTTTCCTAATCCTTGAGTTTTCAGTACTGCTAGTAAGTAGTAAATCATTGAGAACATGAAAGCTGGACTAAGTCAATGGAAAGATGCATATGTTGTGTAAATATCATACTAATTGTTTCATATATCCATTGATTTATCTTATCATAATCACTAAAATTGCATTGTTTTTGTCGCGATATCTTAAAAGGCGGAGTTTATTAAATGTAATATTTGATTCCACGTTGGCACAAATTCTCTTTTTGACATCAAAAATTCTTTAAAACCTAAATTACTAAAAAAAAAATTTAGCGAACAATAGAGAAGAGTAGGAGTTTTACAACATGTGTGTGGAAAAATTAAATATGACCGAAGGGAAATATATTGGTGGAGTGTATTTCATCCTGTGCTTTTTATCCTCATCATTTTTATTCTATGCCTATGCTGTTTCTTACCAATCAATGCGTTGTAATCTCTGTAATTATATTTATTTTGAGATATATTTGTACTTTCGTGTTGCATTCGTTTTTGACAGAAGTTAAATTACTTGTGAGCATTTAGAAATTTTGGCAGTAAATACTTAGGAAAGTTTTTTATTTAGAGAACAACTAACTGTTTCATTCATGCCACTTATAGATATTTAGTTTTAATGTACTTTGTTTATTTTACATTTTGTAAATTAAATTTTGTTGTAAACATGAATTGTTGTTTTCATTTTTTATGATTTCTTTCATTTGCATTTATTTTAGCTACAAAATGTGCAAAATTTTATTGTAATGAATTAGCTGTAAGAGTGATATTCAAATGTATCTTTGTATTGAAGTTTGATTATTTTATTCCTAGGCAGCTAAATTATTTCATGGGTCGCATGAATCAGCGCTATGTTTGCTCACATCTGTTGAGATGGTGTAAGGCAACATTAGCTAAATAATTTGGTGCTATGAATGGTAGCATGGAAGTTCAGCAATCAAGGAATGTAGAAATAAAAAGTCTCGTGTATCGGGTTTGTATTTGCAAATAAATCTGAATTTTGTTATAGCAATGGAATTAGAAAACTTTTACAAAATTTATTTAAATCAATAAATAATTAATAAATGGACAAAAAATGAACCAAACAATTAGTAAACATTATTTTAATTAAGTGATTTACTTTTAGTGATAAGAAAATTATTGAAAAAAATCAAGCATTTTTAACACATTGACTCTGCTGCATAATTGATTTATGTCGCATTGAGGAAATTATCAAACAAAGCGAAAGTCATTAGTTTTATTTAGTTTCTACGTTGAAAGTACAATTTTTTAGTTCAGTTTTATTACCTCTTTAAATTCATAACATTTAGAGCAATCCATGTCGAAGTTTAAATGGTCAATTTGGTCTAATTGCAGAACAGAGTACGAAAAAAATGCATTTGGTTACATTGCTTGTAGGTGATGAAAAAAAAGTCAGTTTCATGTTCATTTTTAGAGTTGATGTTAGCTTTGCTGATTTCAGATTGTGAACGATAAAAAAGGTTACTCCAGAGATGAGCGGATTGCTGCATGCGAACAACTTCAAGAAGCATTGACACTTGCTAGTGATGTTGCTGTATGTATTATTAGTAAAAAAGTTTATGTGTTACGGAATAGTGAACTATAATTTTCTTTATATGCTAGCTGCCATTGAGTTCGGTAATGTAATAATGAATATGACAGTAATAGTGAATTTTTTGTTTTATAAATTATAATTTAAAAAAAATTCACGAAGCTTCATTAGTTGTCAAATTTTTCAAAAGAGGTAAGAAATTACTGCGGCGCATAATGGATTTTTTTTACAGAATATTGGATGTGATTGGAAGAAGGTGGTCGAAGATTTGTTATATTGCATTAAAACTCGGCAGCAGTTCGAATTGAAACGCTCTGTTTCTGATTGTCTTGGATCTTTGGGCTGTATTATGTTTTCACAATATAATGAGTAAGTCTACGAATTGATATTGAGAAAATGATGTATAAATAGATCAGTAGCGATTTTTAATGTCTTATGATTTTACTGCTAATGTTCTCACTGTGAAAGTTTCCCTGCTCTGTTGTTATGTTCAATTCTTTTAATTTTTGCTTCTTAACGAATGATATTTACTTTTTCTTGTCTACTGTTTCCTTTTTTAAAGTATATCAAACTTGATGGCTTTCTGTATTAGAAGATTTATTTGTTTTAAAAACTAGTAAATCAATACAATTTTAACGGATTCAAGAAATTTCTCACATTTTTAGATTAATTTGAATGACAGTAGTTGCTTATTTTTTGTTGGTAGAAATTTTTTTCGATTTCAGATATCTAAAAGTAATGCTGAGTGAAGCAAAGCTTATTCCTGATAAATATGAAGATGACAAAGCACTGATATTGAAGGCTGTATTTTCGTCATTGAATTTGATTGGAAATTTTGCATGGCAGTCGCGTATTAAGCCTCAGGATGTCGATGTATGTTATGCCTATTTCGCACGCTATTTATTTTTTACCGGGGAATCATATTCAGATTACAAACTTCTTCTACCACACATTTTTTTTATGAGCATATTTTGATTTTAACTCTATGTTTACCAAAATATAATTCATGTCTTACTTTCTTGTATTTCAGATATTGCATAATTTTACATAGCAATTTTAGGCTCTTATGACTTCAATGAAGAATTGGCTTGAAGTGAATGATTCTTCTGTCGTGCTTATATCATTGTTGGATACCTGTTTAGCTGTTTCCAAACACTTTCCTGCAATCTTTAAACATAGTTTTGATGTTAGTTTATTCTCTCTGTTTGTTTTTTGTGCTTGGTAATATCCTTTTATCAAACGCACAAGAAATTATGAAGTTGAATTGGAATATACCACTGTTTTTAACAATGCCCAAGCTGGCTTTTCATATTAGTGGTTGTGCTTATGTACATTTTTGCACTATTTTCTCTGAAGTCATCAAATAGTTTTCATGTCAGTAAGTCACCAGTGGTACTTTATTATTTTTTTTTTAAATTGCTACTTTTTAAAAGTACACTTGTGCACATGTTGCTGTATTCTGATTTTGGATTTTGGGAAGAGTTGGAGATAGGATTTATTTTAGTATAGAATTTACGCTTTAAGTGATATAGACAATTTTTTCAGGATGTAGTCGATTNTTTTTTTTTTAAATTGCTACTTTTTAAAAGTACACTTGTGCACATGTTGCTGTATTCTGATTTTGGATTTTGGGAAGAGTTGGAGATAGGATTTATTTTAGTATAGAATTTACGCTTTGAGTGATATAGATAATTTTTTCAGGATGTAGTCGATTTCACGGTAGGTTGGTATATCGAACCAGAACAACCGGTTGCAGTGTTAAATAAATGCCATCAGACGCTTGTTGAGCTGCGTCCCTACTGGCATAGTGCTGTACCAGCTGCAATAACGCTTATGAAACAATTCCTTGATGATGCAAGTGCATATATTGAGGTAGCTTTAAGGATCAAAACAACTTTTATTGGAGCCAAAGTAGTGATATCCCAGTTTGATATTTGTTGAAAGCTTATTACCGACAAATTCTTGCCTTAATTATTTTTGTATATAAGACAAATTTCGAATTTCTTCTGCAATTTTACTGTATATTCTGAATTACATTAAACAAGCTTAATGGCTTTATGACATTTCACTTTAGACTGTTTACCTCACATTTTTTAATAAGTGATTATTTTCCAAGTTCTCTTTTGTTAATTTGCAGGATATCAAAATGAATGGGTCGAAAGCAGAAAATATACTCGCAAAAACGGCCGCAATTTTGCGGGCTTTAATAACAATGCTCGAAGTAATGATTACTCCTGTCAATCCACTTGTAGCAGATTTTATTGACAAGGTTCTTTTTATATTCCAGTTTATTGCTTAGTTTCCGGAAAATTTCAAATTTAGAAAAATTCAATTATTTGTTTATTTCAAAAGCGTGTACGAAGATTGTATTTCCCAGAGATCATTAGAATTGTTGTTCCAAGACTTTTTTAAAAAAAAAAAGCCTCATGATATTTGTGCTTCTCTTCGTTGTATTCTTTATACATGAACTTCCTGTGATTCATTGATATATATAAACTGTTTGTATTGAATTCGTAGAAGTTATTTTAAATTTTACATGATGCTTACTGTAAATTTTTTAAGGTTTTTGGGCGCATCGGTCGACTATCAACTTATCTTGATAACGTTTTTGCTGCTAAAATTGGAACTGTGTTTGGATATATGGCCGAAGTTTTTTATATAGCTTTAAAAACATATTCGAAGCTTGATTTTTTGATTAGTTCAATGAAAGCTTTGAAAATAATGCTTGAGCATCCGTCCGTAAACGAGAAATCTATGTTAAAGATACTTGAATGTAGTGGGAAGGTGAATTATTTATTTCCCATGCTTTTTAATGTGTATCTTGTGTCCTGCTTTTATATTTTAATATGTACTCTCATCTAAATTACTGAAACTTTGTGTTTTAAGTTCTCAGTAGCAATAATAATGTGATGAGATTGGAGCATTGAAAAAGTGAATATGAAATAGCTCATAACTTGTTCGTTAGCCATACTAGTTTTCCAAAATTTTTTAATTGATGGAGTTTGAAATGTAGTTAGAGAAAAAGTTGCGTATATCAAATTAAAGTATTTATTTGCAGATCATTGATAGCACGACACCTGAAATGATGATGGAAATTGCGGGTTATATTATTGGTGATTGTGGATCTTTGAATCATGTTGTTACAAGATCGCAGGAAGTTATGCAAGCATATGGCGATGTTTTAGGAAAACTACTAGTACCGAAAAATATGTCGACACTTCAAAAAATTTATAGTGCAGTTCGGCAAAATGTGCGAAGTAAGTTTTTTTTTTTCGTAAACAAATTCTTTTACCAACTCTATTGTAATTTCGGCAGTTGCAATTGACGGAAACTTTATACCAGTTCAGTGTTCTGATAAGTGCACATATTTTGAGGTGGTCTTTTCACTACGAAGATTTCGGATCGGTTTATTTCTTCGTTTAATTTCAAAGAAATAACCGAAAACTTAAAATCTTCATGTTCAGACCTCATGCGTGATCACAGTACAATTTATTATTAAGTAGCAGCTAAGTGAAGATTCAGTTTCTATTTTCATGCTTATTCGTCAATGACCTGATTTTTAATCACTAAATATCTTTGGTGCGTGTAATTTTGAATGCATTAATTGTTGATTGTTTGTTCGTGAATACAGATTATACTAATTAATCAGTATCATTATGGTTATAACGAGTTCTTGTATGCGGATTTACAGATTGCTTTAATATGTTGCAAGCAACTGAAGAGGAGACGTATTGTAGCAATAGTCTGATAATAGAGAAAAAACTGATGATATATGTCAAAGCTCTTTACAGTCTTGGATTGGTTAAGAATTCACTTATTGCTGTTGGTTTTTTTTTTCTTTTCTGTTTTGAAACATTTAATAGCTTTATTTTGAACTTGTATTGTTGTCGGTACTACCATTAAAGGTCTTTATGGTGTGCACGATTTTAATTTAACAATTTTATTCTTGATTTGTGTATCAATTATCATCTTTTGTAACGAAATGTTTTTTTTTTTCAGATCATCATTAATTTTGCTTAAAGGAATTTATGCTTTTCAGATGATAGGTCTTTCTCCAAGTCTTTTTACATTTATAATGACAGAAACACCAATCACCAGGAAACAGTTTATCATAAATCATCCTGGCTGCCATTATGCTCTACTTTACATTATCAAAGCCCATAGTGAAAAGTAAGTTTCTGGTGTTTTTCATTTTTTTTTTTTTGTTTGTAACGGTATTAGATGACCAATTTAATTCTTACTTAGCAGACTCTGCCCACCGAATCAATAATTTATATAATTTTTCACGAAATTGTTCATTTCTTTAATACATCGCTGGAAATGGATATTTCATCCATTTTAGTTTCTGTCTTTTCAACATTTAAAATTTGATTTGTGTAATTTGTAAAAATAAATCGATGAAAATATTTCAGACATGAAAATTTTGTTGCTAATAGCAGTCTGTTAATTGATAAGAACAATTCAACACGAGTTGCCGTGCCAGCAACAGTGAAATATACCACCGTGATATTAAATATAGTAACGAAATTGCTTGCTCTTGATGATTTGTTGTGGACAGACACAAGGTGAACTTTATTTTTGTTTTAATTATTTCTTATAAGATTAGTTGCTTCATTATTACTAGATTTATTAGAATTTTGCATTTTTTATTCTCTGCTTTACATTGTCATTTTCATTTTGATATAATTCTGAAGCTCATCGTCATGCATTAGTTTTCAAACAAGGGATAGCTTTTATAAGCTTGATTTTGAAAAAGTTCGTTGAAAATTTTGAAACTCTTCAACTTTGTTCAGAAATCTACTTATTGATTGGATTCATGGCATGGTTTTCTCTGTAGCACCGGATGTTCTGGCGCGCATAATTGATAAACCAGAGGCAGTTGAGATGAGAGCAGCACTGCTGGATTCATTTGTGAGACATTCACTGCCAAAAAAAACATCAGTAGACAACAAATTTTTTTGTAATCCAGAGACTTTTGTTGCCCATTGGTGTTCAGGTATTAGTTTTATACTTTCGTGAAATCATAATCTCTTGTAATAGGAATTTTCAGCAAAATAAACATGAAAACTTCACAAAATATGACTCATTATTGTGGTAGATTATAAACAAGATAAAGCAAAATGAATGTTAACAAGATTTTCAATTGCTAAAAAGGAACTAATCGACTAAGACCATTTGGCTTGTCTAAATTATTAACATTTTAAATGGATATTGAATTAACTAAAGAAAAAAGAGGAATCTTTATTGACGTTCAATCGTGATGCCATAAGAAGATGAATCTGATAAATGATAAGCTCTTGACTACAAACATATATATCTGATTAGCATTTTTATCCAGATATACGTATTTCATCAGCAACAAGTCATCGAGTTAGGCATTTTACTTTACTTCGACGATTGGCCGTTTTTAATTTGATAAAAAACGGAAGATCTGAAGTAACAGCGAAGTTCGTTAGACGTATCTTTGAACAGTGCCATTATGGATGTCAAAATAAAATAACTGGCATATGGCAAGCTACTCCTCCAGCACTCTTCATCAGGTAAAGTTACATTTATTGCATTTTTATTTGTATAAATTGTGCCACATCATGTTGTTCAATAGGTATTACGTAGGATCGAACTTAGTTAAATTCCTCAGAAAGCTTTATGATTGGTTTTTTTCGTTGAAGATTGAAGCTGAATCGCTGGGCAGTTGTGGTTTAGAATATTATTATCATTGATAATTTCGTAGTAATTTGGAATCCCACCTTCAGAAGAGAACAGGGGAGCGTTTATATAGTGTCTAGGATTTCGTAGCATGAAACATTTGCTAAATTAATTTTTTTATAAATGTATGTGAAAAGAAATGGGCATGATTTCAGTAACGGATTGACTGAATGTGCGCAAGATTTGATGGAGTTTGGGCAGCAGAAAATACCGGAAAGTTTGTTCACACCGGAACATTTCAAGATTGTTGCTGATTTCTTGCTCAGTTCAGTCCTGCCTACCTATTGTTTAAACAAGTTTGTCCCTTAAAGTTTTCTTTTAGTTTTTTGAAAATTTCTTGATTGATGAAGTTACTCTGTTTTTCCACTTTCTCACCATTCCTTTAAATTATATGTTTTATTTTTATTAATAATATTATTATTTTTTATCAGCAGTGACTCAATATCATTGTTTCTGTTGCATTTAGTATTCATTATCTTTGATTACGTTGCTATTTCTCTTTGTATTTGATTGACTAGTAATGGAAACAACTGATTGAAGTTAAGGACTTTTATGGAAACTGTTGTTTGATTTTATATCGATTTGATTCATTTTGCATAAATTATTAAACAATTGAAATGAAAAAAAAAAGAAAAAACGAAACAAAATTTAAAGAATGAAAAAATTTAATATCTCAACTATAAATATTTAGCATCGACGATGGTTACTGGATATCAGATACGGCAGCAATGATTTATGCAGATGCTATGGGCGACGTCAATACAAATAAGGACTGTATATCCAAATGGAGATGGATTATTGCACAAATGGCTCAGTTTTGTGTAAATAATCGCTTAAGAACACCGCTTGGCAAACCGTTGGATACTTTCCTCGCTTTCGAAAGTAATACTTAATAAATTTTTCGAAGTTTATTAAATATCAGTCTCGAATAGTACTAATGCATTATCATATCCATCATCATATTACCAAAATACTAGTATTTTACAACTGTTTTTCTAATCATTGCCTTTTAATACGTTTTTTGAGATGAATTTCTTCTCATATTATTCAGCTTATTCATCCGTAGATTAAATTTTCATTTCAAGTCTTTTATTGACTTTAGGTTCCCTGTATTTTGTTTTATATAGCATCAAGCTTTAGTTGTTTATCCTGCCTAGACATTTGTCTTTTATTTTTCCATTATCTTAAGGATTTTCAAAAAACGCCGATAGCATATTTGTGCTTTACTCAATACGCTTGAAATCTGCGAAAACTCATGCATCATATTATCGTGTAGTGAAACAGGAGTACAGTTGCATTGGAGGATTATCTTATCTAAATTATTTGGCATTTGTTGCCTGGATCTTCTAAATTTTTTTTCTAAGAATGAATCAACCACCATTCTGATAGTTTATTATGATGCTTATTTATTTTATAAATCAGTTCCGCAACTGACAAATTTTAATTTTAATTTGGATTCATTCCCTTCTTCATTTCAAACATTTTTTGTTATTTGAGACGAAATACGGTCGTTAGCCAGTAGTGCTCTTTCGCGAAAACCACTATCTGTCGGTAAAGGCATCAAAAACGAAGTAGTACAGAAAACGGTCACGATAAGCAGAAGAGGTGTTATTGAGGATGAAGATGAAGCAGAGATAGAAGTTGAACGTGAGGCACGTCAATTAACAACCTCGGAGCAGTGGTGGCGTGTTCGTGCTTTATTGGATATGATTGAAATGTTAGACAAACTGATAGCTTATGCATGCTATGGAGCTATATTTCAATTGTCTACGATTTCACAGGTTAGCAATGAATTTGGTATTGAAAATGAGTGTCTTTAGTGGAAATTTAGTGGAAAAAAATTTTAATGAAAAAAAATTTAGTTTAGTGGAAACTAATTAGCAGAGAAATGCAGCAGGCGTTTGAAATTGAATTTTTGTTCAAATTNGATTTCACAGGTTAGCAATGAATTTGGTATTGAAAATGAGTGTCTTTAGTGGAAATTTAGTGGAAAAAAATTTTAATGAAAAAAAATTTAGTTTAGTGGAAACTAATTAGCAGAGAAATGCAGCAGGCGTTTGAAATTGAATTTTTGTTCAAATTGTTTATTGCTTGCATTTATTGTTGCACTGTACTATAATTGTATCTAACCACTTTGCAAGTATTGATATCTTTTGACATATGCTCTTTAAATGTTTGAAAAACCGAGAATTTTCGCACCTCTCTTAGGTCTAGCAAAACATCGCGTTTTAAGAAATGGATGTTGGACAAAAATAGTACATTTTCGGAAGAAATCCGGAATTAGTTGTTATGGCAGCTGATTTCAGGTATCACAGCAGTTTCTTGTAACTAATCAAGCCAGCTGTGCAAATTGGCTTTCGCGCTTATGTCTACCAATGATGGCTGTTGCATATACAAGCAATAACTTTGCTCAAGTGATACGTTTAGGAAGTTGTTCATTGAAAGACATCGAAAAACGGATTGAAGAGAAAGGAAATAGAGATAACGTTGACGAAAAAGGTCTGTTTTTCTTTGACAAGTTATTTTCCTTGCATTTGTTTTAGGATATTGATGTTTCACTATTTGCTTGCTGACAAGCGCTTATATTTAGTTGGCACAATCAGTATATATCCTGGAATACCGTATAAGTTAATAAATGTTTGAATGGTAGCTCTGATCAGTTTATGACCAACAGCCAATTGAATCAGTTCGTATTGCAGGTGAAATAGATTCCGTTGCTCATACATGTATTACGTGGATGGTAAGAGCATTGATCGATCTGGGACGTCCGCAAGCAATACTGGGTTTGTATGTGTGGGTAAAGAAGATTTACCGTAGGCGCTATATGTGGATAAAATGCGCAGCTCAAATGGCTGCTGGAAGGTAAAAAAATGAAATATAATTTTTTTTTTTTTTTTTTAAATTCTGAAATATACTAAATCAACGAATTGCTCTCATATAAAGTGTTTTGAAATTCATATTTTTTTCATCTTGAATTCTTTTTCAAAATTAATTTTAGGATCGAATCTGCCTTGAATGGTTTGCAGGAATGCATGAATGATGTGAATCTATCCCAAAATATAAAAAAGACTATACGACAGCTAGTAAATTCATTTTTGATCATTTTTTTTTCGCTTTTTGTTTTCTAATTTCTTGTGATATTCATTTTCTTATTTAGTACTCAAATTTTTATGATTTTTGAAGATCATATTTGGCCTAGAAGTGCTTCGAAATTCAGAAGAAATTGATATACTTTGGCGAACATTGCACGGTGTTCTGGATCCCAAACCAGATGAAATTCCGGATGGTTTCGAAGAATATGCATGGAAGAGGTAGTTATATTAGTAGATCAGCTTTCATTTGATATATAAGTTCGATTTTTTATTCATTAAGTCTGAGTTGTTAAAGCCATGCTTCTAATAAAATATTATCACTATTGGGAGAAGAATTAAAGTCTGCTAAGTAACTCTCGACTTATTAAAGAGCAATATATTATATCTTACTTTACGTCAGTGAACCTCTTTATCAGAAATCATGGAAAAATTAATCCTAGAGGCTTATATAGGCTAATCCATTATAGTATTTGATTTAAGCCCAGCAGTGTCAAGAATTTAAATTGGATGTATAATCTTTCTGATCTGCTGTTGTTTTGAAAATGTTTCTCTATGGATTTGATTTTGTGATTTTTTCAGGATGAAATCACTAACAACTTTTGATAATTATTTAAAGGATGAATCAGTATTGTCAGTTCCATGGGATTTTCGAAGTAGCTTCATTCACACAGAGCTGAAGCTAATGGATATAGTTCATGATCGTTCCAGGGACTTGAAAGATACCAAGTATGTCTCGTAATTTCTCGCTCAAAACTAAAATTGTCCTTTTAGGTTGTTCGTGTTTAACGAGTATATTTCATAGGACCGATGTCGTTGATTTGACGCGACAACTGAGTGAGGATGCGAAAATTTTGATGCTAACAGATACTGGTTTGCAGACCTTTACACGTGCGAGCGGATTACATTTATTGGCTACTGCTGTAAAAGATAGCCATAAACCTTATCATAAACAATCGGTATTTTTTTTTGAAGAACAGATTTGAACTGAGCAATGAATAGTTTTTTTTCAACAATCATATGAAAATTCATTCATTAATATTGCATGGATCTTGATCAGTTAAGTAAGTTTTGCCATTGTTGTACCGTTTTTATTTTTCATTTCAAAATGTTTAAAATTAAGAGTAGGAATCTCGAAGCCAATATTAAAAAACATTTCTAAACTTTCAAATTTTAGATTATCGCCAGTGTGGTCGATCCGTCATTTCTCTTTGATTGGAAAAAGGGTCCACCGATACAGCGTCTTGTCATTGGTCAGCAGTTGAGTACTTGGTTACAATATACACAGACCAAAGAGAATGGTGGATCTTCATCACTTCGAATAATTTCCAATGAAGCAACTTATTATCTTGAAATGGCACGATTAGCTCGAAAAACGAAAAATTATCGATTGGCGGAAAAGCATATCAAAACACATTACAATAAACGTCTTCCAACACTTGATAGTTTTCAACTAAGTATTTTCCATGTAAATTTTAATCATTTTTCAGTAACTATTTTGATGAAGAATAGAACTTATAAAATTAACTTCAACCCATTATGATGATCAAAATAATCTGTTTACTGAATCGATTTTCAATCAAATACTTTTATTAATGTAATTAATAAGGCAATAATACCCATACAGGGAATGCAAGGGAACTGGATTAACGGAGCGACTGATAAAGAAGACAAACTGACAAATAATGCAGCTGTGCAGTTACCCATGCAACAAAGATTATACAATTTCGAAAATCTTACGACGAGTTATGGTTTTTCGAAAATAGTAAGTAATGTTTGATAAAGAAGAATGTCATTTACTACTTTTATCAGTGCAAAGAAATCTTTGTTGATACAATGGTGTAATCTACTGAAATTTCGAAGAAACTATTTAGATGTGGGCGATATCGGAAACAGCTGATACCGATCGTGCTCGCATTTTTTTACAAGGGAAAGCTTTCTCCTTGTTGATGAACGCTTTGGCCGATGAGGTTGATCGATTGATTTATAAGAGTAACTTGATGTTCAATGGTACATCAACTTTAGCTCCAGATGCTGTCATTGCTGTTTTGACACAGCAATTTAGCCATGCTATCATTGAAGTAGTTTTTTCCTTTTTTAATATCACTTTAAATTAATTTCGATCTAGTTTTAAATTGGTCATTTAAATTAGATGTGAAATCCGACGATTTTTGCCGATTAAGCATCGCTTACACCTGGATAAATGTTGAACTGTATTCACTCTATATGTAACCGTTTGTTAGTGAATTTATGAAACTATATAGGTTATAGGTTGCGCATTGCTTAAGTATTGTTTATATTATTTGATTCTTCGTAATTTGCAATTCGGGCTATGATAAAGGCATATGTTTTGACCTTCAAGTTTTGCTTATGATCGTGACAGTGCATGTGGATTGTATCACCTGAAATTTTATATTTCAGGATTCATCGGTATTGTCAGTAGGACCAAATATCGAAGCGAATAATCAGCATCAATTAGAGCAAAATAAGATTTCGGCAAAAGCAGTTATTCAGCTTGCACGTTGGTTACAATTGGAATCCAGTCTGTTGCCAGTAGCTATGAGCTATTCGATGCGTATCGTTTTTCATATGTTTGGTGTTGAACAATCCCAAATGCCGCCACTTGGTCCTTCTGGTAATATTTGGTATTCAGTTTCAGTAAAATAATTCATCTGGCAATTGGCAGTTCACGTATTTATTAGCTTTGATAATTGAAGTCATGAGATCCTCGTTTTGTGGTTTTGAAATTTTCGAATTCTTTCTCTTTTATATTTAAATTCTAAACTTTTCAGTCTTCTTTCGTCAGATGATAAGGTCATCTTAGCCTTTTATTCAGGTATTATCGACTCACTTGCTGGTGCTTTCTTAAGCGCTTCTTGTAAATTATCACCTCATTTGGCAAAAGCTCATCTGGAACTGGGTAACTGGGCATTTAAAAGAGTTAGTGATGCCGACAATGAAATTAGATTATCATTTATCAATGAAGAAAGTGAAACAGTGAAATGGCAAATTAAGGTATTTCCATCTTTTTTTAAACGTACAGAGAAACGTTTTGGTTTTATTGTAATATATTTATTCTTGAAAATGAAAACTTTTATTTTCTTCTCTAAGTAATCAGTACATCATTTTATTATGGGAATTCTTTATAATATGTTTGGGCTCATTTACTTCTGTTAATTATAGAGCAAACACTGCTTTAGATTTGTCTTTCTCAAGTTCGATTTTTGGATAATAATTATTAAACTGCATTGAAATTATTTTTCAGAATGCATGTGCATCATTGGAAGATTCAGTAATAAAGAATTTGTTGCAAACAATGCAGAAATCTACCAGTTTATCTGCAGTTTTACCAGATTGCAAAGCTCTTGCAGGAAATACAATTGGGGAACAGACATGCGATATGTTAGTGTGATATGTTATAACCTAATACTAAGAATGTCTTATATTTTACAGTTATTTCATAATGGGGTCATCCAAACACTCTCTACACTAATCATTCAAAATCTTACTTAAAATCAAGATTGAAGGATTAGTTAAATTTGATTCAACGGTCAAAAAAACTCCAAAAATCAAAATTTATTGTGAATCGATATCATGATGTTACTTTCAGATTGTTTGGTCCGGGAAGTATCATTCAAGAAATTTGGAAAGGAGCAAATTCACGTCATTTGGCTTTTTGTAACTGCGCGGCACATTCCTACTTCGCTTATATTGGTGTGAGCGGGCGCGAAGCAAAAGAAGTTGGTATTCGTAAAATTTGAGCTATCTGTTATAACTATCATATCAATTGAATCTTTTTTTCCTTTGCAGGGAACAATTGGGGTAGTGATGGCAACACTGCGAATTTTACAATTACTGGTAAAACAGTACGATGCCTTGCATCGCGTAATTCTCAATGAAATGCTTCATGTAAACGAATTGATGTGGAAAGGTATGCTGTCACCTTCAGTTCGAGTATTTTTTGTTCGTATTTTATATATGAGGCATATTTCCATTCTTCGATTTTGCTTAGTCATTACCATTTTCAGACGTGTAGATTTCTTTTTCGGTTTTATGAGAGAACAATAATTATGCTTCCTTGCCTTAGAAACAGAGAAATAGAAAACATTTCTTAATAATGTTAAATTTACTATTACTATATATATATATATATTTTTAAACTATTACTATATATAACTAATATATAACGTTATCTTGATGCTGTTTTGCTTTTTAGCTTTGGTTTTTGAATAAATTAAAAAATAAATTGATGCATATTCCTTAGGATCGATCCTTAATGTTCGAATGTTGTCAGCGCATTGTAACTCGAATGCAAGCATTGTTTCCTGATCTTGTCANTATAACGTTATCTTGATGCTGTTTTGCTTTTTAGCTTTGGTTTTTGAATAAATTAGAAAAGTAAATTGATGCAATATTCCTCAAGATCGATTCTTAAGTTATTTCTTTAAAAATTCGCAGTTTTTAATTAGTGTTCATTAGCTGGTCTTTTCAGATATTCTTCCACAATTGTTTGCGCGGTTGAATCATCCAGTTCGTTCAGTACGTGATACGCTTTGTACCATATTGGAACGAGTTGCAGCTGCATCACCGCACGCGCTTTGCTATCCTGCAATAGTTGGTGCCACTCAACCCATTGTTATTCACAACGAATATGTAGAGAATGGTGAAATGGAAAAAAATGATTTCGTTGATGTTATCGATGAAGAGAAGAAGAAACGTGCTGATCAGGTTTGTTGTGAATTACTGAAGAACAAAAATAAAAAGAGCAGGAAATTAATAATCTCAGGTTCTACAACAAAACATTTCTTAATAATGTTAAACTTACTAAACTATTACTATATATTATTAATATATAACGTTATCTTGATGCTGTTTTGCTTTTTAGCTTTGGTTTTTGAATAAATTAAAAAATAAATTGATGCATATTCCTTAGGATCGATCCTTAATGTTCGAATGTTGTCAGCGCATTGTAACTCGAATGCAAGCATTGTTTCCTGATCTTGTCAGGGATGTTACTGAATTCGTTAAGGTACTGTTCTAGAATATTTTGTATTTGCGTGAAAATTTGGACCACCATGGCAGTTTATGTTGACATAATTAGATTATAGGAATTGCAAAGGATTGATATGTTGCATGAAGAGCGTTGGATTTTTGTTTTGACAAATTTGGATCTCGAAATGAGTCGTCGAATTTCACAAATTGAGGCAGAAATGGTAAAAACATTGATGAATGCTCATTTAAATGATGATGAAAAGAAAGAAATTATCCGCGAGAAGACAATAATATTCACATCTTGGGTAATATATCGTTTTATTCATCCTAGACACTACATTTTGAATTAAATACTTAATTTAAACAAAACTTTAATGATGAGATTTCAGTTAAGAGGTTTTTCTCAAAATATGGATAGAGACCTTATCGTAAGCAAATTAATAACTGAAAACAATAAAGGATATGAAAAATATGGATCATGGAAACTGATTATATAAGTTTGATGAAAAAGTTTGCACTTCTCCAGAAATAAACATTGGTTTTTTGCTTAATGCTCTACATGTTCGTTGTTAGTTATAGAAGGGAATTTCAAAATTCCTGAATGCTTCACTGAATTGTAAAATGAAACATAATAATGATAGAATAGTAGAGTAGAAATCCATTCTGGAATAAACTACAGTAAAATTTGCTACCTTTAAAAGTTGCTTCCCAAGCTAAAAAACTTTTTCTAGGTGTATCGTATTGTTGAGGATTTATATGAAAAAACATGTACTAGTAAACCTGTGACAGTGAATGAAAAGCAGTTTCAAGATGCATACTTAGCAGCTATTGAACAAGCCATGAAAACTCTTCGAACAAATAAATCAGAACCACGCCAGGCCTGGGCTTCATTCAAACTTGTAATTTCTGATTTCTTTCATGACTTTTGAAAAGGAATGCATGAAAACAGTTGTAAAAATAATTGGTTATCAGAATCGATAGAGTTGTTTCATCATACCTTTTAGATTTTCCTTCGTAGTTGTTAGATAATGACCGAACTATTTTTTTTTTTTGTTTCTTCTCGTTTAGGTCAAAATCTAATCTTTCTTTAACTAATTTCTGTTAGGCGAGATTGAGCACAAAAAAAATTGAAGTTTTGTTCTTCACTACTTTTTATATGTCTTATTAAGTTCATAAGTTTGGATAATGGATTTTTAGCTTTTAACTTTTGCATATAACTTTATTTTGCAGCTGTTGGAACAGTTAAATCATCGGGCAAACAGGCGATCATTCATATTTCTCCAAATGGCTGATATTTCGCCTCGTCTTACTGCATTAAATAAAGCACATGTTCGTTATATTTCGATTATTTGCATTTTTTAGGTTCTCTGACTTACTTTTTTTTTTAAGAAAATTGATTCTAGTTTAATCCATTTCGACTTCTCGTTGAAGTTCAGGTATATAAGATAAAAGAGAAGTGGCTATACTGCTTAGCGCTAGAAATTTGTCTTTGCCCCGATAGTGAATATTATTAACACAAAATTTATTTGACATCAGTTAACTTGGATGTGATTTTTTCTACCTTGTCTGTAGTTACAGGTGCCACTTCCTGGGCAAGAACATAAGAATTTCTCCGATGTTGTGATGCTTGAAAGAATTAGCAAGCAGACAGTAATATTACCAACTAAAACGCGACCGAGAAAAGTTGTGTTTCATGGGTCTGATGGAAAAGAGTGGGTTTTGTATTTTATTTGGCTATCTGTTCCAATATAAGTATGCTTAGTTAATAGTTATAGTCATCGCATATATGAATTTGGTAAGCAGCTAATATTGGAATATTGTTTTTGCTGTTTTCCATGATTATTTCAACAGCTTTTTGGTTTATTTTTTTCAATAGTGAATTGAATAGCAGTAAATGGTGGAATGCTCAAAAATTCTTAATTGAAGATTGGAATTTCATCAAAAGTCTTTTTAAAGATTTTATTGTGAATATCTTTTCTTCAAATTTTCCATTGCAGTTATCCTTTCCTTTTCAAAGGACAAGAAGATTTGCATTTGGATGAACGTATTATGCAATTGTTGCGTATTTGTAATTTGATGCTTTCAACGAAGGAAACTGATTGGCCATCTTACACAGCTGAGAATTATTCGGTTACCCCTCTTGGCTCTCGTTCAGGCCTTATCCAGTGGGTCGAAGGAGCGACACCTATCTTTCATGTTTATCGAAAATGGCAGGTTCATCAGGCAGCTGAGAATAACGCAAACCAGAAAGTGAATGAAGTTGAAAGACCCAGTGCATTGTTTTTCAGAAAACTCAGGGCAGCTTTCCAAGCTAATGTAAGTTAATGATTTTTTTCAAATTTTTTTACACTATGGTATTAAAAATGCTTTTGATTTTAATACTATTCTTATGGTTACCTCACTTTCGTATATTTTTGATTTTAATACCGTTTTTATGGTTACTTCGTTTCGTCCAAGAGCTTATTAGTTCTTCGAGTTAAAGGTACTTCAGAGCCGCTTCCAAAAATAGTAATTGTTGTCTTCTATTACTTTCAGAAAATTCCAAAAGAATCCATCACTGATCGCCAAAAATGGCCATTTCCTATATTAAAAAGTGTTGTTGAAAATTTAATCGATGAAACTCCTCGGGACCTTCTTTCACGGTATTATTTTTGATTCAAATCCAATTTTAACTTGAGATTTATGGTCCATATTTCTATTTGCAGAATAGTCAATATCATTTTTTTTAAACTATTTTGAACATATTTCAGAACATATACTGGATTTAATTTAAAGTTAATGACGCAGAATTTGATAATAAGCATTATATAGGCTAGCAAATCAACTCTGGCATGTGGTATTCAGTTTTTTTTTAAGGGAATTGTGGCTTCGATCTGGTAGTTCAGATACATGGTTTCGAACCACCGAAAGATTTGCTAGATCAACAGCAGTTATGTCAGTTCTGGGTAGTATCTTGGGTCTGGGTGATCGCCATCTGGATAATGTTTTGGTTAATTTTGAATTTGGACACGTGGTGCATATCGATTACAATGTCTGCTTTGATAAAGTATGCTCTATTCTTTATTATTAGTAGTGGTTTTGATTTCTTTTTATTACTTTTTTTTATATGTGGCTTTTTTATCTGCTAACAAAAACAACTGAGGGAAATTGAAATCAAGAGAACTGAAAGACTTTTTAGGGGCGAAATTTGCGTGTGCCAGAAATGGTACCATTCCGTTTGACTGGAAATATTGTTCGAGCTCTTGGTCCTACCGATGTTGAAGTAAGTTTTTAAATTCAGTTAGTTCCATATTTTTATGCAGAACTACTTTTAATAAGAAAACTGCTCGATTTCAAGGGGACTTTTCGACTCTCCTGCGAGAATGTGTTAGAAAAACTCCGTGCTGGGAAGAATATATTATTGACTATGCTGGATGCATTCGTTTACGACCCATTAGTTGATTGGGCTGCTGCACAGGATGATCTCGGTTCTAAGTCAATGATTGGTATTGCGACAATCATTGCCGTATACGGTTTGAACTTTATCTATTTTTTCTTTACTGTAGCTGTTAAATAAAAGAAGGATTTGAAAAACATCTCTGGATTTATGATAATTTAAAAAAGATTAAAATTTTTGTGCTGATAATTTTTCCGTGGCGGATAGATTGAAATTATTGCTGATTATTGAGTTCTTTAGGAGTGGTAGATAGTCATTCCGATAGTTTGCATACGATAGCTGTATCACTGTTTGCTCTTCGGATCAGAGAACTCTCTGCTGCATGGCTTGATAACAGGTTGATTTAAAACTTACTTTTATGTTCTTTTTTTTTCATCATGTTTTTTGCCTGGAAATTGTCGAACGACTTGTGTTTATATGTATGAATCTGATTTATCCTTTGAATTGATTAATTGAGCTTTTTTGCAGAGATCATCTTAAATGTATGCTAGTATCCTTTGTCAGGATACTGGAGAAATTGCGCGAAAATATTCAGAAAAATACAGAAACTGAGTCGCAAAATTCGGAAGACGAATTGAATAAACTAGAAATGGAGAAACTATCAGTTGAACGTGATTTAAAAAACTCAGTTGCGGAACATCATTCTATGATGCGTGATCTACGTCCATTGCTTCGCTCCTTCGCTCATGCAAGTTTTGATTTGAATAGTCCGTTCATTTTTTGATTTTTTAAACAGTTCGTTAATTCTAGATTTGTTTCCCATTAAGTTTGGTTTTGAATGTTGCGTCGATGTTTTGAACAATTGACCGAATTCTGGTATGAATTATGGAAAGAACATATCTCGATACGCTGTAACATAATGACAAAAACATTTTACTGAAAATTTCCTAATTTTTTTTCTTGTCTCTATTAAAGACGATTTAATGTATTCATTAGTGGGCAACAGTTAACACTCAGAAAGGGAAGAAAAAGAAGAATTTTGATAGATAAATAGATACTATAAATCTATATTTTTTTATCTTGCTCATTATGACATCGATTATCGTTTGATAAGGATTGTAATTTGAGATGCTAGTGTTTGTTATTAGTTATAAGTAGATATTCATTGGGAAATCGAGCATGCTTATATGTTGTGATTCTGTTTTTTGCAGAAAAATGAGTTGTTCGCCGTTTATTTGCAACGGTATAAAGAATTATTTAGTGATCCGCTGTTCAAAGGACTTAAGTTATTGGATGATTCATCTAACGATTTTGCTGTATGCATTGATCTCTTCCGGTCTGTTATTGACAATATCTCAAGGTTTGTTGTTTTTCATGAAAGGATCTTGAAAATCATTTTCAATTAAATTCCAGTGAGCAAAAAGGAACTTTAAGTTCCGCTGCACCTCACATGATATTTCAGCATCTACGACAATTTATTATTGTTGGAAAAAATGAAAGAAGGAATGGAATTACCTTTCCGTAACGGAAATTCTTCACCAGTTGTTCGACACGAAGGTAGAATTATCATTTTGGTAAATTCATTGATAACCAGTATAATTCTTTTGATGTATCTATCTGGAATTATTTTAAAGGACAGCAACAGCAAAATATGCACGGTAAGCTTGTTTCGAAGAGAGTGCAGATGAAGTTAGAAGGAATGATTGTAACTGGGACCAGCAAGAACGAAAATGAGAAAACTGATGCAAATATTATGAACGAACCGTTAACACCATCCAAACAGGTATGCTAAATTCGAAAAATTCCGAATTTCACTGGATTCAAGTTTAATTCATTTAATATTGCTAACGGGCAATTTTTTGTTTCAGATTGACTTATTAATTCATCAGGCAACAGACATAAGTAATTTGGCATTGATGTATGAAGGATGGACAGCGTGGGTGTAATATATCTGATTTTATCGAGCAGATTTGTGTTCTGATGAGTTAAGTTTGTTTTTGCTTTTGATACATTTGAACTAGTCCCGATGAGTAAGAAGTTCATGGTCATTGGAAAAGCTAATACCATGTTGCTTTTTATTGTTAGTAAAGAATAGGTCTTTTCAAATTGACATTGCTGTATATCTCAGTAGATTCTTTTTTAAGTGACATTTTGACATCTGCAAAACTTTCAATAGATATTAGCTAGCTGAAATAAATGCCTTTTTTACTGCTTGACATCGGTTTATTGAATAAAATTACTTTAGTTTCTCTTTTGTAACGACGTATCTGACTATTTATTGGCAGCCCACTGTAGAAAAAGGAAGTCTGCTTCAGGTAGTTATTAGTTATATGAAATATATCATCTGGATTTTTGTTGCAGGATTAATTTCCTTGTTTATGTGGTCGGCTTTGTCCACACAAACAAATAAAGAGGACATCTCCATCATAACATAACACCTTTCAAAATGAAAACATCCAGAGGTCATTTAAATGCTTCCAAGGAGAGTTCGCCAACAAGCAGGTGAAAATCTTGGTTATTACTATAATGCTACTAAACAACATCATCATGTTGTTAATTGCTTCTTCACCTCTCGATGCATTGATGATGGACTTTTATACGAACTCTTGAAATGGTGTGGATTGCGCATGTTGTTTATGCGGACGTCAGTGGGAACAATTTTGTTGCGATTGGTTCGTTGGGACGCTTTATATTCCAGTTCTTCATGGAGCAATGATGCAAGCGACTGTTTAAAAAAATTTTTTTTATTTTTGTTATCATTATTTTAGATTTTTCTTGAGTCCCATTGTCAATTAAGAAATTTCAAGAAATCTTTGTTTTAGCAAAACATTTTCGCAACTTAATGCAGTGTAAATAATGAACATGATTTTCTCATAAAATTTTCTTTTCATTCATTGAATTCATAAATTATTCGGTATAAAACAAAGATTTCTGTTATGGTCGTTAAGTTCTAATGATTCCTTCTCTGTTATTGTGTAGCTATGAACAACTTTACTCAAAAATTCAAGCATATTGGAATTGTCCTTAAGAATTCATATTTATATTCTTGAGTCTTTTCTAACTTATATGAATCCATATGTGGTTAGAAATGCGTTTGCTTCCAACAAATACTTTTACAGCATTCAATGTAGCGTGTTGAATTTTAGCGTAATTCTCTGTCCCTCTGTCTCTTTCTCTCTCTCTCTCTCTCTTTCTTTGTCTCTCTATGTAGCAATATTTAATTGCTGTTCTTTAATTCAAATTTGAGAGTTTTGTTATTTATTGAAATCTTGAGGACAAAACATATGTTTTATAATACGTCTTTATGTCTTGAAAAAAAGTTGTTCCCTACTGTGAGTTTCAGTTAATTGGTATGTTTTTCAACAAAGACTAAAAATAAATTTTTTTTTTTTTTTTGGGACTTTGAATGTTTATGCATCATCAAAATATTTCCATTTCTATTACAGAAACTAATCATTATGATTTTTCATCGAAGATTCGCTATTTCGTCGTGTCTTATTCCTCAGGTTATAAAAAAATTTATGAAAATTGTAATTATAGAATAATTATTTTTCTTAAAATTATCATGTTAAAATCAGTCATTTGAGTTTGATTTGTTATGGTAAAACCAGCATGTACAACATATCATTTCGTTATTAAACAAAAGTATAAATGTAATATTGCTACGGTAAATCAATTTCCTATCATTATTTTTCGATCTCATGAACATACTTTATCTGACTCTTGCTGAATCATATATCATTGTCAGCATAGCTCAGAATTGAAGCAAATAGCGTCCATATTTTCATTTCTAATCAAATAATAATATACGGTATATGGCATTATAGGCTGCTATTTTTTCAATATGCTACTCTTCACTATTCGATTTTGTTGAAAATATGCATCGACATTTATGCTTCTTTGAGAGGGAAAGAAAAAAAGTAAATAGCAGAATGCTGTAACTCAAAGAATGCTTGTTCGAGACATTCAAATGTGAATTTCATGCAAGCCTATTTTATCAAATTAAGTAATTGGAAAAAAAGACTGGATAAATGAATGGAGCATTATTTGCATGTCATTAAAACCCAGCCCTTCATTTCAAATCATCATTCAGTCCTAAAGTTCTCCAGGCCTATGCCTATGTGCTTTTGCTTTCCTTTGCCTATACACTTTTGTCTTGCCACTTAAGCAACAAGAAAAAAATGTTATCACTAACAGTGTTATCATCATTCGTTATCGTCGTCTTGCCATTGCCATTGGTAAGGATTCCCTATTAATAGAATTTTTTAAAAAAAAAAAAGCTAAAAATTTTTAAGCCTGAATTGAAGAATTTAAAGGTTTGCTTATTTCAAAACTTTGCAGAATTATAAAATGAAAAAATAAATTCAATTTTCTGTTCCTTCTTAAGGCTCTTAAAGACTCTGTTAAAAGCTTTGAGAAGATTTTAAAATTTGAAGATTTTCAGTACAGCAAGAATTTCTTGTTAAATAATTTATGAAATACAATCAAGTTATCATTATTTGAATTTTATATTTCAATTCAGCTGAAATTAATATATATGAAAGACAAAAAGCTTAGAAGCTGATATTCAGGAAACTACAATAATATTATTAATAAAATATCATTGATAGCTGAATAGTATTAAAAATTGCTAAGCACAACTCAACGAATTTTGATTTTAATCATTTAATGTTTTTTTTTTTCTTTTTTCAGAGCAATAATTATCAATTATCTATGAACAGACATTTGCTGCCAGTAAGTCTTAGTAAGTTTCTCTAATCATTAGCCTTTCAATGCTTCACGAATCCTGCAAATTTTCTGGAAAAATTGGTGTACATGTCATAAACACTGTGCTTATCTTTGACAGATGAACCCATAGTAAAATAAAAACAACGTTCCAGAGATGACGGAAATTTCGATTATGTTTGTTACCAAAATGTATTAGTAACATTTGGGAAGAAATTAAAATTTGCAGCAAATTCAATAATATGGTCATTGTGGGTGAATTAATCCCAGATGATTTTTAGTCCTGATAAGGCAAGTAGATGCAAAGTTTTTTTAAGCTCTGTCCTTTTAAGCCATCATTAAAAGCTTTCAATGATCAGATGGGAATTACCTCTAAAATACAGATCACGAGGTCGAATTAATTGGCAAGATAATTAATTTAACTAAGAATCTTCTTCTCACTTTCCAAACTTATCGTTTCATTTTATAAAAGTTATAATTACAAAATTTTCCTTCCGTAATGGTTGTTATTTATTTAAACAATGGGATGGCTGGAAATGAATTTTTTTTTCATAGTTCTTAAATTCTTAAGTATATAAAAAAATGGTCATTCTTTGGTGAGGCACAAAAATGTAATTCTTTTGTTAAATATATAAAAATATATTAAATTCTTAAATATATAAAAAAAATGGTCATTGCTTCGATAAAGCACAGGCTTATCTTATGTGAAGTATATTATGCAGTGAAGCAGTCTCAAATGATTATGGCATATCTTAAGCAGATTAAAACTTTTAGCTTCAATTATTTTTTTCTTTATATTCATATCTTGCTAACGGTTAAAATTCACAATTTGCACTCCGTTTTTTTTTTTTTTTCACAATCTTTGTGTATTATTTGATGTTGCCATTATCAATATCACTATTAAGATGAAAAATGAAATA
>JARVGP010000977.1:0-24568 GCA_029876185.1 Mansonella ozzardi
TTTTTTTTTTTTTTTTTTTTTTTTTTTTTTTATAAAAAAAAAAAAAAAAAAAAAAGCCAACTAAGGCATAAATAACGACCAGCAATAACAACAGTTCATAGATGTTACAAAAAAATGAAGCAATTGATATGCAAAATTTATTGCGTTTGTACAGAATAAATGCATTCAGTGAACTATGAACTTTTCGTTTAGAATATATTTACAATTTTACACAGTTATTATCACATTCTATTTCAGAAGAGAAGCAAACAATTTTGTACAGAATGTGCACAAACAATATGCAAAATAAGCATAAGTTATTAAATAGCCTCATATCAAGGCTCCAATTCTTTCAAATCTTAATTCATGTATCACATATGAAATATTTACAGTACTATCTTGTATTTTTTCTGGTTTACAAAATATCGTCTTGTAAAAGAATAAAAAAAAAAATAAAATATAAAAAGTAACTAATAAACAGTTAAATTTTAATAAACACTTGAATTTTAAGAAAAAATATACTAAAATGCAAACAGTTGCAAAATATAAAATCAATTTGTTATATTCAAAAAAACCTATTCGGTTTTTTATATTTTCATGTCAGATTACAATGATAAGGAGCAAATTTATAGCCTCTAGTCAGTACTTCGAGTGTTGATATTATTAATTGAAAAGGATCTCCAAAAATTATGCATCGAATAAAGAAATTTTGACAAATTTCAAAAGCTATTTACATTTGAAATTGAAATCACAGAACGCAACAAAATCTATGAAATGTTACTTTTTTTTCGAAAGAAAGTGACATGGACTGCTATCTTATAACATTTCATATCACAGTAGAAAATAAGTAAATGTTGCTGCAAATAATTGCTGCTCCAAATTATTATTACCTAGGACCATCCTCGAAGAAACAATGAAGACTCAAACAGCTCAAAAAAGCTGAAAGTTTGAAAGCTAAAATGAAATTACTCAAACTTAACTAAGTTCAAAGCCAGTTTCTGAGTGAATAGCGTATCTCAATTTCTGTAACAGAACTGATTTTTTGCCATAATTTGGCAATTTCAAAAGATTAAAACAGGTGGAAGCTGTGGGTAGTCGTGAAGGTGATTGACGCCGCTTAATAGCCAAGAAGCCTCGTACAACGCTAGCTAGAGTATCGCCTTGGTCCTGAAAAACTGATATACTTTTTTTTTTTTTGTTTAAAAATATCAATCAGACGAGATTAATTCAATTCAAAAGTTATATAGTTCCATTAAATCGCAGTTAATTTATTAACAGAAAATGAAGTATTACCTGGTCATCAGAAACTTCAACACAACGAATAGAAAAAGGAGGTTCGAGATATGCAAAACCCAACAGCGGCGCGCGAGAACAGCTCGTTACGAACTTTAATAAAAAATTAAAAAATTATGCGGGATGCAATATTCATCGATTTGAAGTACTGTAAGTTAATGCTTCTCAGTTCCTCCCATCCCACCTAATCATACTGATAACCAATTTATTATATACATATAAAATCAATTTTGTTAAAGAGACAAACTTTTAAAAACAAGCGACGCTCTTCAGCAGTAAAATCGTTCTCTAGTACTTGCCAAAGCCATTTGATGACTCGATGATTATTGTGAAAACCTCCGTAATATTGAACATGCTTGCGAAGATCGTGCAAGTCGATATCACTGAGTAAAAAAAGAACACTTATCATTTAGAACAACTGTTGCAAACGATATCAGGAATTCCAATTATGGATAATCCTGACAACGATTTACAATCTACACATATTTTAAACATATTATACATAGATTTACGATCTACACATACATCGATTCTCCTGAAATCAAATACTGAAGTTCATGCGGAGCAAACAGCGAAAGCCAATTGCCATCTAACACCGAACGAAATCCTGATACAAAAGCACGACACTGCTCTTTTGTTTGATTGAAAACGCGATATTGTGCCATTTTGTGAACATAAGCTATTCTAGAAAACAAGAAAAAAGCTAAAAAATTGATATAAAAGTAACAAAAGATGAAGAGTAATGCCCTATAAAAAGCTATTCATTAAGGAATTACAATAAGTTGAAGATCGTAACCTGCAAGTTGAACATTATACAATTAATAAGGTTAAAGAATTGAGCAGGAACCTACTTGTTCTCATTTGTAACATGCATTGCATGACCTCCTGGGATCAAATCAATGGTCCGTACACGACCCAGTATATCTTCATCAATCGAGAAAGTTAATGACAAATCAGCAACATCCGAATCCGAATAATGCTTCACATAAGTAAGACTTTTGTACAGATCCGGATCCAACTGTGACAACTCATCAAATGCACACAATTTACGACCCAGTACAGTTGCTAATAACACGGGTGCAAGATGTACTTCAGTAACAATACCCTCAAATTCACCTTTTATAAAATATGAATTAAAAATTGAAATAACAAAATTTATTACTCTCTTAAACCTTAAATATATAGCTATTATTTTAATATAATATAAAATATCATTAATTCAAGTTTATTGTTTTTTTGCTATGCATAAAGCTGACCTCATAGACAGCTTTGGCTAGCATACGACCAACAAACTGAAAGAGAGCCAGATGATTTTCATGCAGATCTGATATTGGTGAAGGGAAAAGTTGTCCATTTGGTGAACACTGGAAAATGAGAATTTCACTTTCAAGAAATAATCTCTAATAATATAAGTAAATATGTAAGAAATAAGACAGCATGATATAACCTTGAAAAGATTAAGATCGGGATTGAAAACATGCTTCAATGTTAGTTCCAGAAATTCTTTAAATACTCCGTCTTGATCAATACCCGCTTCATCTAACCCCTGAAGAAACACGAAATAATAATAAAAAAATGCTAATGAATATTTTTAAAAAATATATATCTGAAAAGTATTTTGGCATGTAAAGTTTGTAAGAAACCTGTTGGTTGATAAATTTCACACGAATGGTTGCTTTGAGTGCAGTTGGAGATAGCAATGATAACTGACGATAACCGTCATCAAGTAGTCTATTTCTTTCTACTGTTATCATCGTACTTGGAATGCCATTCATATTTTCCTTTTCCAGTGTAACATATTTCCTAAAACAAGTATAATTTACAGGCCTTTGGAAAAAAACAAAAAATTTTTTTTCTGGTAACAATCCGAAGGTGCAATTTTGCGGTGACTGTTGGGAAATGAATTTCTGAAAAATATTTCATGATACCAATTATTCGAAAAATTGTCACTTTTTAAAATTTATTTGACCTATTGACTGCTTTGTCAAAGAATCAAGTTTATCTACTATTCATTAAATTTCGTTAAGATTTATGAAAAA
Source organism: Mansonella ozzardi (assembly GCA_029876185.1). NCBI lineage: Eukaryota > Metazoa > Nematoda > Chromadorea > Rhabditida > Onchocercidae > Mansonella > Mansonella ozzardi. The sequence goes on from JARVGP010000977.1 coordinate 3,312, forward strand.
TAATAAATGAAGCGCAATTTTTCAACTGCTTATTTTGAGTTTAAAATTGATTCTGTAAAGCAAAAATTAATATAAAATTGAAACGAGAAAAAAAAACTGTACATTTATACCTGAACAAAACTATTCGATCATATAAGGCTACCAAATGACTCATATGAGACATGAGAAAAAGAGCACGTTCAGTTTTCTTTTCGAATTCATTCATTATGACTGAACTTTTGATATCACTGAAAAAAAATAATTATGATTTTTAAATGCCTTACAATACCGATGGATCGTTTCTTATATCAGTAGTTTTGATAGCAAATACTTACGGCGCAATCCAGAATTTATGATCTCTTGAGAAAGATCTTCGACAATCACGATTATATAACAACATACAAAGTTGATAAATGGACGAAAATAATGGGCAAGAGGAGATTTGCTGCAGATCTGGAAAAACACACAAAATTTCAACGGTATCATTCATAAATTTAAAATCTAAATAAATCTCAAAAGAATTTATGTTACTGATGAATTTGAATGCATAAAAGATATGCACTAACCAATATAAGAGTTCCAAATCACACGAAAACAAAACAAATTGCAAAATTTGGCAATAGCACACAATTGATCAAGAGTGAACGGACCACCTCGTTCATACATTTCTTCTTCGTCAAGAATCCTGAAATGAGAAATGAAATGAATGACAAGTTTTATCGTGTCTTTTTCAAAAGTGAAAAATAAAAATAAGGCATTATTGAATCTTTAGCATTTCCTCGATGAGCAAAGTATTACCGCAAGTTAACATAGTTATAATTCATTACCATAGTTATAGTACGTTGTAGTACATTGAATGTATAATAATTTTCCCAAATTAATACCATACCAAGAAATTTTACTAGAAATTGTGCAGAAGTTTCTTTCAGACTTTCATTTTAAACGAAACTTACGAAATGATCGAAGCAGCACAATTGGCAAATAGGATAATTGGAGCAAAATGCGTAATCTTTGGGGAATGCGAAGCAACCAGTGCAATGATGTGAGATAATCCGTTGTCAACTGGCGATAAGCTAACAATATGTTCCCATAAGAGTGGAAGAAGAAAGTCTTCTCGGCACAAACCTAAACTTCATCAACGCATATCTTCGGAATTCTTCGTTCTCATAATTAACCTAATTTGGACCACAGATCAATCGCAATAAATATATTTGTCTCATTTTTCATAAATCCAATAAAACTTTTACCAGATAATATATCGGTATGCAATGAATTTAAGGTAAGTAAAGCATTCTGATAAAGTTGGCATACAATCGCAGTTATTGATAAAGCCGGCAGTTGTTGAGCGATCTCATTTGTTTGTGTTTCGGCGCGTATTATACTCAATTTCTTGCAAAGTTCTGAATAATTAATTGATTTGTACACAAGTTATATGCTATTATTAATCGTTTGATAAACTGAATCAAACATAAATTCACATAGTAAAATACTACTTTGAATGGATGTCGCAAGGTCATTTTGCACAGCAACTGTTGATTGAGATATATGATACAATAACTGTTTTTCCGGACCACAACGTAATAATTGACCAAACAAACACGTTACTATTGGTTTTGACCATAAATACTGCAACTGACGCACAACAAGAGGCAAAGAACCTTCCGTGCTGCAATCCATATTATTTACTGAATTAGAAAATCAAGCATTTTTTCATTACATGATTATCCATATAACTCCACTCCAAAAATAAAGTATAAAAACATATAAATTCATTGGGAATTTATTAAATCAACAACTCGAATTTTAAAAAACCTGCGGTCCAGTGGCTCCGAATACCATCCAAAGATAGGATGCCAGTGGCTACGACTGCTTTTCTTCTTTGCAACGAGTTGATCACATCTTGTCAGCAATTTGTTCATCACGTCTGTCCAATCAATCAAATATTCCACTAAGCTCTGAAAATTGATAAGTGGAAATAAACTACAAAACATGTACAAAAAAGTATAGGACAATGCAACAATCTGATCTTACACTTTTTGTCCCATGGTGACAGGTGAAGCATTTAATGGGAAAATCATTATCACAAGAAACTCATTTACTACGATAAATGCATCACTTATATCTTCAACAACTAAATTACATATCGAAATAAGATAAAAAATAAGAAATAAGATAAAAAACGAGAAATAAGCTAAAAAACAAGACTTAATAAGATAAAAGAAATATCACGAATAATATCTATTCAGAAAAAATCAGTAATCGTCTTCCCGGATAGTAATATTATTAACGATTATCAAGAAAAAAAACATACATGTTGGTCGAGATAACTCAAGTGGATTAAATTGGCAAGAAGAAATAAGCTTCGGTTACCACCCAGATTATTCGGTAGGACTAAATCTGTCGTTAGAATTGTTATGGCTTTCTCAAATATTTTATTCACCACTAGCAAATCATTGTTCTGTAAGAACTTTTTTAAATTACTTCAAAAACATTTAAGAAAAAAGCATGTATTATAGTATAGAAAGCGAGCTTACAGCTGCAGAGAGATGAGTAAGCAAAGCCGGAGAAGTAAAGCAGTATTCCACAAATAAATTGAAGAAATGGAAATCGAATTCACTGTTTTTTAATATTCTGAAAATTCATCTCAGTATATCTTTTTCCATATTCACTGATATGAATGATGGCAGTCCACAATAAAAAAAAAAGTGGAATAATTTACTACCTAAATAATATATTGAACAGTCCATTAAAGGCACTAGCACCAATCGCAAGTCTTCCACTCGATATTATTCTGCTTAAGAGTTGCTTAAAAACAATTTATGATAATATTTGATTATTGAGAGAAAATCCAAGGTACTATAAAATTTTGAAAAATCAGAGAGATAAAAATTGAAAAAAAATTTTTTCACAGCCGAAATAACCTCATAATTTGGATATCAAATTTTCTACGACAAAAAAGTTAGACGAACCGAAAACTGAATATATCGAAAATCTTCACCAACTGTTACGGTGAGAGCTTTATTGCCTAACTGATTCAGAACGCTGCAGATTTCTACATTATTTCGCACAAAAGCCCAACTATTGGCACTTGAAAATGTGATTAAAAAATGGATAAACAGTGATATCGCTTTTCCATCCGACATCTTCTCAACCTGAAATGCATAAAAAATTAAATAACTAAACTTGTTCTTTCTAAACTGCTTTCGTCAAAGTATAAATCACTAAATAACAATCTACAATTATTTGAAACTGAATAATAAATGAAAAAGGAAAGCAAATGCATGTGATTTGCAGCATAAAAAATACACCAGAAAATGCTAATAATCACTAATTCTTTTTAAAATAAAAGATTTTGTAGATGGAAATGATATTACAAGTACACATTCGTATTTAAAACTTTCTTCTATAAACAAAACTGCGTCAAAAGTCATCACTAACAACTACAAGGAAATTCATCGATATGAAGCAGTTCTAGCAGCATGTCAGAATCCTAATCGAACAATTTCAAACCTAACCTGAAGGTTATTAATGACCGAAGCAATCAGCGAATATATGGAGATAATAAAGCGACTCGCTGCTTGAAAATGGCTTTTGGATAGCAAAAGAGAAGCGAATGACTTATAAACATTACACGACGACATGCTTAATATCATACAACGACAAAGTCGACAAAGCCTCTAAAAATAAGATTAATTTAAAAACACTACTCAATAATAGATATTTGATTAATAAATCTTATGCAGTAAAAAATTTGTGGGCAAATCAGTGTGATGAAACATAACGAATTTCTCATAAACCAATATCAGAGCAAATGTAAAAAACGTCAAATTGCTGTCTTCTTTAAATATTCGACAACTGAAACGTGAAATCCTATCAACAAATAGTGCGATTATTTAAATATCTAAAACATCAAATCCTATCAATTTCTCAAAAATAAATATAAAATTAAGTTTTAACACTGTCAAAAAGTTTGCCTGATTATCGCATGGTTGTTCAAAAATTCGGACGAAAAGACGACCTAATCGTAACACATCCTTACAATCAGCTAGTTCTTGTTCTTTTTCCATATTCACAAAAGCACCCAACAGATCGTCAAAATCCTTCCTGAAAAATATGATCGAAAGCTTTCAATTATTTTCATTCTGCTGCACAAACAAAACCTAAAAATTAATCCCGGAAGTTTTCAGCAAATCTGTTATGTTGCAAATTATCAATTTGGCTTAAGTTATCTTTGAATAAAAACGGTTTGAAGAAAATCACTGATGGTGTTTCACATGAATCAAGTTGAAAACTCAGTGATATCGTATGATCGCAACAATGCATAAAATGATTGATAATGGCGTAACAAAGAATTATTTGTAAAAAGCAAATAAAATTGTTACTATTATACAATACCTTATTGCATCAGCAAATCTTTTCCTTGCCAATATACCTTTTACCATAGCTTGCAACAAGACTAAATTTTTTGGCCAGATCTCCCACAATTGTCTCTCTTGCTGTTCATTTGTTGTGCTTTCAGTGAAACGCTCTTGTTTGCTAGTTTCCATTTTGCTTATGCAGTTTTCATTTTAACTCTATAATTAAATTTAATTAGATATCTTAATATATATGCTTCATCCCTCTATTAAAGCATTTAAAATATCCCGAATACAGTACCATGTCAGCTATCAGATTTAGGGAATTATCACAGATACAAACTGATTCTTCCAGTAAAAAAGATGAACACTTCCCATAGATCCCTACCTGGATATTAACATAATAAAGATCCTGGATTCAAAGGCTGAAGGTCTTCACTTGAAGCTATAACTCTTTCATTCAAGCCGAATAGAAATTCAAATCTCACCGTGCGCTTCGACTTTTGATACGAAATATGTGGTAACATATATTATGTTAACAGCAAAAAGTGTTCAAAAAGCAATTCATTCGTTTAAGAATTACAAAAAATTTGAAAAGTAAAATCAGATGCTATACAATTCCTGTAAAATGAAAGAAATGAGATTTGCTGCATAAATGCTGAAAAGACAATGAGAATAACTGGAGAATAATTGACTGAAAGCGAGAAAAAGGCTTTAAAGCTTATCAACAATAAACAATAAACAATAATGGCAACAAAAATGAAACAGATTTAGAATTTAAATAAATAATTTTAAAAGCTGCAAATCAATGGACGACAGAATAAAGAAACTTCTCAATGCGGCAATTCCTTTTTAAAGTAGCAGTTTGAAAAAATTAATATGAAAAGCAACATAGAAGATGATGCTGTATTTGCCTTCAAATTTGATCCAAAATTTTAGTGCCACATGAAACGGAAAAGCGCATGTAAAATAGATGCAAAGCTAATAAGAATATCATAATGTGGATTGTTCTAAACTACATTAAGCACTATCAAGCAATATCAAATATAACATGTTACAGTATCTTTTATCAGTTTGGTGGGAGATTTCAAAACCATTAGATATTTATTGTGAATTAAACAAAAAACAGTGTTCCTAAATAAACGGATATTTCCAGCTAAAATCATGCGCTATTCCCGATGTGATATAGTTACATATATTTTAAATTAAGCTAATAAAATCTAAAGCAAAATTAATTACCAATGGACAAAATGAACATATTCTGAAAGACACATTGCTTTAAAAATTCTTGGATATAGTAAACATGTCTTTAGATATACTTTTTACAAATCCGATTATTTTAATCAGGTATGCTACTTACATATAAATTGTACCAAGAGAAATTCAACCATTTAATAAATCTAGTTTTCCAAAAGAGTGAAAGAACTTGATTCGTCGGTAAAAAACGTGAATGTGGAACGAAATTTAAACAGTAGTAGTAGCATGCATTGAAACCTTATTTACAAGAGGTACGGAATCAGTGGTATCATATTCGAGCTCTCCGTGAGTGCCGCTTTTTTGAGGAAACGGCTGTTTCACTGTATTCATCACGATTGGTTGTGCTTTTTTACCTGAAAATAGAAAATATTTTCGGAATACACTGAACAACAATGAATTGTCTATGATTAGCTACTCAACGCTAGTTTAAGTCTCTAAATGGAATCAATAACTCTACGATTAAAAACATTGCTTAAAAGACGGCACTCTGAAATCATAACAGAGCAATTTAATCACTCCACATTTACAAAGATATTTAATTTTGTTCAAAAGATCAATAGAGGATAATGGCTTCCAATAAATCGACCAACTGAATCTCAAACCTCAATTGACTGAAGAAGAATTAAAGCAAAACAGCAAATCAGATCCAAAAATACTGCCAGATATAATAATATCAGTGAATGAATAACCTGATGAAAGTTCAGTGGACAAGATCGATTTTCGCATTTTTCTCCTTGCAGCAATTAAATCGATCTGTCGCTTAGTACGTGGTATTCTAATTCTCATGAAGCAACAAACGATCACTACTGAAATTCAAAACCGTGAAGTTTGTCTTCGACAAACTTTCAATTTATCTGAAAGCTGCATTTCGATGTCAGAACATCAGTACTTATTTCTGCGATTTTCTGCGATCAGTACTTGTTTCTGCGCGTACCTTTAGATATGCAATTTCACAAAAATGCATTAATATACTGTCTAAGTAGCTTAATAATGTTATTGCTCATCCATCTTCAGTAGCTTCTGTCTGATCACAAAAACACAAAAATGATCGTTTCAAATCATTTCAATGATCAATGACCGAAAGTAAGAAAAACATAGACAAAGTAAATAAAAATATACCCATAATTAGTAATATGCCCGACACAAGGGCGATAAGCATCCAAAGACGCAAGCCAGGGGCAACATAACGATCCAAAGCAGCCATACTTCCATCATGATTGCTACCATCATTAACCAACATCATTCCTAAAATTTCCACGATAATAAATTAAACAAAATTTGAAAATGCACATAAAGATTATATCTTACTCTGAGACAAATGCACATCAACTACTTGAAATAAATAAACAACATAATTTTAATAAAAGAAGCATTGTAACATAAGACAAAACAATCCAATCAAGTTTATCACAATAATCGGAACAATTAGTAATCATCGTGAAGAATTCCTTTTGCGCATCCTCAAACTAAAGTTTTAAAATAACAAAAGTAACTATCTCCTCTCAAAAATCAAACAAATAATTTTTCTCCCCAACTCAAACGCACTCAAAATTTTATCAAAAATTGCAAATTGAGAATCAAATCTGACAAAATTAATTTTGGTTGAAATATTTTAAAAGAATTCAATTAAATTAATTATTCCATTTTGTAAAATAAATTTAAGCAAAATTCTTCAATTCTTCAATCTTTCTCCATTCCATTATCAAAAATAATTCTCTTCTTTTCTGAGTAATTTTAGATTATTTCTATCTCTTTCTAATTAAATCTCTCTAAATGTAACTAGAAACTGCTCCGTGCTTCCTTAAAACTTAACTCCGTGCTTCCTTAAAACTTAACTACGTGCTTCCTTAAAACTTAACTACGTGCTTCCTTAAAACTTAACTACGTTACTCCTTTAAATCATGATCAATTAAAGATTGCACAGATCATTCAGATTTCCACTACCCAAACATTTTTTCTCTTCTTCTCTCAGTCTCCACCCACTATTTGCATTCTATCAAGTTTATCAAACACTCTACCGGCACTTCTTCAATCTAGCAGTGTTGATTGGACGGAAAAATTTTCATTTGAAGAGAGTGAAATCCTGATGCGTTAATAAGAGACATTCTTACAAGTTTGTGGTGGTACTTCGAATCTCGAGAATTGAGGATTCCCAAGTAAATTTATTGTAATTTTTTGGCCTTTAATCTTAAAACGGTTGAAATTTGGCTAAGAAGAAATTTTTGCTACAATGGCAACGAGAGGTGGTAAAGTGCAGAAAGTGATGGTTCAACCCATCAATTTGATTTTCCGATATTTGCAAAATCGTTCACGCATACAGATTTGGCTCTATGAAGATATCACTCATAGGATCGAAGGATATATCATTGGTAATTTATTTATTTGCTTTACAATATTCTTACATTATAAAATCTCTGAATTATTACTTTCCTCTAAGATAATCAAAAAATTAGGTTAGTTTCTCTTTCGATTATGTGATATCAGTGATAAGAGTATTTACTCATTTTGATTTTATCACTGATTTCACACATTTAGATTTCACTCATAAAATATGTTAGGCATAGTAGGAGAACCTAGAAATTTCGTTGTAAATGTTATGTTGATAACAATTTCGAAATGATTTCACCAAACTTATGCATATTTTATAAGAGTTAACGACCAGCAGCTAAATATATTAAATATATAACTAGTATACAGATTATATTACAGGTATAGGTGAGTAAATCAAAAGTAAATTTCCGTCTAATGATGTTCTCTCCTGTACCACATCCTGTAAATCTAAATTAATTCAATCCGTATACATAGTTATATATTTATTATATTTAACTGCTGGTCGATAGAATGTATAGTGATGTTAATACTTTGATTATAAAATTTCAAGTTTTCTACTTCGAAATTATTTATTTTTTACTGCTTTTATTCAGGTTTTGATGAATATATGAACGTTGTGCTTGATGAAGCAGAAGAAGTAAATATGAAGACAAAAAATCGCAATAAAGTTGGTCGAATAATGTTGAAAGGAGATAATATTACATTGATCCAAAGCATTGGTTGAATGATCTCTTCGTTACTTTTCTAATTCGTAATTTTTATTTTGTTCTGTTTCTTGTTCACTTTTTCGTTTTGTTCACTGAACTCTTTGCTTGTTGTTTTGAATTTATAAGAGAATTTCTTTGTAAAAAACTTTCGAATTTTTGACTTGTTGTAATTTCTAAAATTCGAAAAGATGGTGAACAAATTGCATTTCTTGGAATTTATCATGCTTTTAAAAAGACTTTTGTTGGAATTTTATCTATCAGTGAGTGTTACATGAAAATTATTTTGATGCAGATTACAGTGTATGGACCATTAATACAATTTAAATTGAAAAGTTTCATTTCTCGATTCAGTCCTTCTTTTTGACTGGAAAATTCTTATGTTTATATAGCGGACAAGATGCTTTCTAGTAAAAATTTATCGCAAGAAAATTTAAGGTCTTAATGAATCAGTATATTAGGTTTGTTAAGCAATAGAAAATTATAGCTTATTGCATGTTTGATTTGTTCTAGTAGTATATTCTTTATGACACATCTCATCAGATATACTATTTTTTGGAATATGCTTGTCCAGCTATAGATAACTGACATAAGTAATTGAAAAATATTATGCTATATTCAATGAAAACTGGTAATTTTAACGGTTACGTTGAAGCTTGTCATTGGAATTCATTACATGATGCACGATACAATCTTTTCCAAATGTAGCAGTTTCTAGTTCGATTCTTAAAATCGAAATTTCTGGTTCAGTTGAAAATTAATAAAGAAGTGAATAAATGATTTCGCATTACAGTATTTCGATAGTGATGCTACAGTCATACTGTTACTTTCCGAATGAATTAGGGACTAGATTTAATTCACAGACATACAGTATATTTGAAAACTGAATTCTTTACTGTTCGAAGTGTGCTGATTGAATCACCACAGTGGGATACACACTATTAATATGCTATGAAATCACACATACACTGTTAAACACAATTAAATTTCATTAAACAATATTGAATTTCATGAATTTTTTTTTTTTTTTTAAATTTCCAATCATTTGAGTCTGTTCAGTTTTCTTCCGATCAAACTGATGCTATTTCAGATGTTAACTTTTATTGTTCTTACGTTTTCGACAATTGCTGCAGTACAACAGCAAACAGGCTTGCAAAGGCGTGTACAGTCATTCTTCGAAACTCCGGGACACACCAATAACTGGGCAGTATTAGTCTGTACATCACGGTTTTGGTTTAATTACCGTCATGTTGCTAATGTTTTGTCATTGTACCACTCTGTAAAAAGGCTTGGGATTCCTGACAGGTAGTATCTTTTGTTTGCTTTCTAAATTCTTTTATGTGACGTTTTCTCGAGAGTTCGGGGTAATGTAACGGCGTAAAAGAGGCGATTAGAAATTTATTCATTTCTGGTATATCATTTTCTTTTTTCATATCGCTTTGTAACTTGCAACTCTGTTGTTCCATATTGAAATTAAATTGTGTAAAGCAATAAAAGAAATTCCTTTTCGATTTCTTTTAACATTTTTTATGTGGCTTCTACTCGATTTCGATTCAGTGGTTGAAGTTCCATTGATCATTCAAAAAATATGCATACTAAAATATTATGAGATTTAAATTTCTTTTAATGAAATTCAAACCTTGTAGCCGAGGGAGAGTGCAAACCATGAAACGGTATGAAGAAGCGTTGCTTGAAAATCTTGAAATCATGTAAAAATATCTTCTTAGTGATATAATTTCAAATGTTTTTCGTTCCAGCAATATCATACTTATGTTGGCTGATGATATGCCATGCAACGCCAGGAATCCGAAACCTGGTTAGCACTTTTAATTTACTGTTTCATTCATTTAATCTTTAAGTAATGCGGTCAATTCAAGATATCAGAGTGATGTTTTAAGGTACGGTGTACAACAGTAAATATAAACGTATCAATCTATACGGTATTGAAGTTGAAGTGGACTATCGTGGATATGAGGTACCAAAAAGGGTTTAACTTGCGCCTTCCATCTCAGCTTTTCAGTTCGGATAAAATTTACGAATATATATATCTTGAAATTCTTTTTTTTATTTCAGGTATCAGTTGAAAATTTTATGCGTCTTATGACGGGAAGAGTCCATCCAGCTACACCACGCTCGAAACGTCTTCTTTCAGATCACCAAAGTAACGTTCTAATTTATCTTACTGGACATGGTGGTGATAGCTTTTTAAAGTTCCAGGATTCCGAAGAACTGACAAATGTTGATTTAGCGGACGCCGTCGAGACCATGTATCAGGGTAATAGGTCTGCTTTTCAAGTCGTAATATTTTTAATGAAATTTCTCATAATATTTGCTTAAAAAATCCTAGGGATTATAAAGTGAAGATGTTTTACTTTCTAAGTAATAAGTATGAAAAGTAATCTTTTTATCGGTCTCATTATTGCAGATATAATGAAATGCTTGTAATAGCTGACACTTGCCAAAGTGAATCAATGTATCAAAAAATATACAGTCCAAATGTGCTTGCAACAAGTAGTTCTCTCGTAGGCGAAGATTCCCTTTCGTATGATGTTGATCAGTAAGTGTAGATTTTCATTCTTCATTCCAAATTTCATTTTGTAATTTTTCTCTCGACCTAATAACAAAAATTTATAAAAATTTGACCTTTTTCGAAATTATTGCGAGGATGATTGATTTTTTAAACTTCATTAATGTTTTAGATCTATTGGTGTTTATATCATAGATCGGTATACGCAATTCACGCTTGAATTTCTTGAAAATGAAGTCAAGTCATTATTAATAAATAAATCTATGGCTGATTATTTTAATTCTTGTCCAAAATCGAAATGTCTTTCAACAGTTGGTGTACGTACAGATTTATATCCGAAAGTATGTCTTTGTACCGTTCTATTTTATGTTTTAATAAATCCTAATGCAAGAAGTATTTTGGTTTCTGAGCTGATGATGAATATTTGATTTTTATCTACAGTAAGCTTACTTAAGAGATATATCTTGCATATACGTATGATTTCATCAGTCATTTCAACTTTTCATCATTTTATAAAGTTCAGTTGATATACGAATATTACTTGGAAATAAATTCTAATTCAGGATCCGAAGAGAGTTCGAGTAACTGACTTTTTTGGCTCATCAAGGATAATGCGTGCAGTCTCGGAACGAATTGAGTTTGATGATGCATGGCTAGACGTACCTCCACACTACGGAAAATCTGTGGAGAGTGATTTCACTGTAGAGAATGATTTCACTGTGGAGAATGATTTCAATGTGGCGGATGATTTCACTGTAGAGAATGATTTCAATGTGGAGAATGATTTCACTGTATAGGATGATCTCACCGTGGAAAATGATTTCAATATGGAGGATGATTTTACTGTGGGGGATGAATAGTTTGTCAGTTATTTGTTAATAATTATCTGTGGTAACTTTATTCCGAAATGGTCTCGAACTTATGGATTTTTTACTTTTCAAGTATTTCTCACATATCTATTTACTTTCAAGTGGACTTAAAAGGTTCATTTTAAAACACTTGTAATTATGAGATAAGCCAGCAGTAAAAATTTCGATTGATATCAGAAAAAGTTTGAAATGCTCAAAACTTCTTCAAAGTTTATCAAAACTTATATTGCGATCCATCAATTACATAGATAGCTGGAAGAAGTAACATAAGTTAGGTAAAAAAGTTTAAGTGAACTTTCTGAAATTTGGATCGTAGCTAATGAAACATTGTTTTCTACAGTAATGTACATTTATATAATAATTTCGTCTGTGTTTTCTGGTTGCATTTCCGATGTTTCTTCAGGTTTTTTGATGAGCTGTTCAGACGGTTCATAGAATTGTTTGATACAGATAGGTATTATATCATTGTCCCATTTATAAGTCCAGAAATCAATGGCCTGAAAAGTTGATGTAAGTTTTTATTCAATTGAGTATTAAATTATTTAATGGAGCTCTTGCATCTGTTTCAGAATGCATTGAATACGAGTATTTCTGCCAGTTGTACATTAGAATGTTGCTTTTCTGTCATATATTTTATACAAAGTAAATTTTTGATGCGACAAAAAGTTTAGCAATAATATATGGTGTAGTTTGTTTTTTGGAGAGATTAATTCATTCATAAAAACTTTCAAAATCTATCGACTTGATTCTCCCGTTATTTGTGTGCATTTACAAACCTGTAATATCAGTCGTCGAGTTACAGGTTTAAAATCACTTTCACAAAGATGTGTTCGCAATACCACAATAAAACTATCACACTTTCTAGGTTTGATCTTGATTAACGTACGTCCATGATCTATGATCAGTTCTGCAGCAGTCTGAAATTCAGTGAGTTGTGAGAAAGTAAAGATACAGATATTCATTTTTTATAATTGTAGAGTAAAGCAGCATACTTCGATATCCTTTTCGTCTGGATCATCATTAATTAATTCTCCCAATGAAGTAAACATTGGCTCGATGAAGCATTCACTTAATGTTGCATCAATTTGTTTATACACGGGATAGAAGTCAAACAGTGCTCGAACAATGTTCCTACAATTAATTTATAGAAATTGAGAAAAGAATGAAAAAAAAATTGTTGATCAATTGGTAAATAGATAGATGTACCTAAAGACAAATTTATTTCCTTTCCTGATTTGATGCCTTGTTCGAAAATCTAACAAAATATGTGCCAAACAGCAAGAGAATAAGCCAAAATCTGCTTCACGCATCTAAAAACAAACATTTTTTTTTATTCGAAATGAATCTTTTAGAAGAGGGAATATTCAATATCTTCATCTAACTTTCTTCTAACTAATCAATTTCACAAAGTCATTGTTAATGTCTTATTTTAATTCAGGACATAAATTAATTTCAATCAAAATTCTATGAATAAAAAAAGTTTTTTACATGCTGACGTTGGAGAATCATGTTTGCAGCAATTTTTGTGAATTTTTGTTCCGACAGCCAACATTGATGCAAATGATAAGCTAGCTTTTCACATGGTGCTGAACTTACCAGCACAGTGATTGTATTCACTGCAAAAAATTAAATTAAATTTAAATTATTTTTCGAATAAAGTTATATTTTATTTAATATTTCCATTAAATTTAATGAATTATTAAAATGACACAAAATCACTGATGCAATTAGAAATTACAAAATTTTCATTTGCTAACATCAAGGTTAACAACTTCCAATTCTAATTCTTACTGATAATTCTAGAAGTGTAATTGTAAATATTCCTTCGCCTATGCATACTTATTTCATATCCTTACAAATATGATTTCAGTATTTCAATCTATTCCAGAGTTAGGATCATATCACCACATATAGGACCATACGTTGAGGAGTAATTTGTTATTTCATAAATATTCTTAACTCATAAATTATATTACAAAGTCATTCCAAAATATCCTTATGAATCCTTCGCCGTTGTTTTTTTTTTTTTTATTTTATAATGCTGAAGTATATTTGTGCATATTATAAATTACTGATTGCTAAATTAATTAATGATTCCAAAATAGCTAAAAATTACATGGAATAGATCCATCTTTTGATAAGATACATAGAGAAGCAATAAGTTGACGCAGCTGTTCCTCGTCCATCAGATCCTTCAGTATATTTTTGTTAAATATGTTTTTTCTTCCACTTCTCATTTTTCCTCTCTTTTCTTCTTTTTTTTTTCTTTTTCAATCTTATCATTTCTCTCCTTTGTGAAACAACTGAAATGTAAACAATGTGTGAGAACCTATTAACAATTTATTATCAATAAATCATATTGATCCCAAAGTGATTCAGCTAACATACGCATATCGATAGTTTCAATCTCAATTTTTTTAAAAATCTTATTCAACTTTTAAAAAGTGAAATTTTCTTTTCTTTTCTAGATAATAAAAATATGCATAATTTAAAAGATGAGAACAACAAAGTGCAAAGAAAAAAAAGAAATGATTCAATTTATCAGTGCCAGACGGAAAAAAAAGTTCAGAAAGCAGAAAATCTAGTTAATTAATATTGTTCGGCATTTTAAATTAAAACATTTTTAATAGCAAACAAACATCCGGCTGAAAAAAACGAAAAAAGTTATGGTTAATGCGAGGAATGAAAAATGGATGGTTAGAAAATTCTTCATTTGAAATTTCTTCCACCTTTTGATTCAATGTTTGGATCGAAATGCATCTAAGTTGTTGAGTCACTAAGGACTCTAATCTCATCTGCAGGAATGTTTTGAATCAGAATCAGGAGAAGTAAGTTGATGTAGAATCTTGTCTTTTTCTGAAGGATCAGAGAGTTGTGGCATACACTAAAAAGAATAACAAACATATTGCTTGTTGTAGTGGAAGGCGTAATGCAGTTGGAATGTCCTGCAGGCAAATTTTGCAAGTTTAGAGATATCAAGTTTCCAGTCATGAAGTCAACCCTTGAAAGGCCTGGAACTACTAAGCTAATAAACTGTGTAGCTGATACTGAAGTTCTCTAAGGTTACCTTTGTCATGAAGATAAACTTCACCGAGAAAGTTAGTGCCGATTTTCAGAAGTTGTGACATTCGTGGGCAATCAGAACGAAATGAGCTGAATTCTGATTCGATATGTTAATCTGAAGATACCTCTGGGGGCAAGTGTTCCTTCGTTTTTGTTTGATCGCAGTAGAAAAACTCATTGGCCAAAGACAGCCAGAAAGTGGAAAAAAGTTTGACTAAACACCTGTCTTAGGCCTCTCTCCGTGTAAAGTAAGTAATGAACTTATTGAATAAAGGCTGCTTAATTATTGAAGATGTTGTCGAACGCGATTATCATCTCTTGTATGCTATCTGTATATCTACACAACTTTCAGTGCACTTTTTCATCTGCCACTTCACCTTCAGCCTATAACTACAGACGCAAATAATCTCTTGGATCTGCGCGGCAGATTTTTTAACTTTGTCACAGCATAGCTAAAACTGTGCCCATCCTTTACTTCCAAGTTTCATCTGTCAAATCTATCAAGCTTAAAGGTAACAATGAAATAGATTTAGAGTATCCTTTTCTTATGCAGATGGCCTTGCAGGGCCAAACGAGCTCCATTTATTAGAGTTTACAGTTAGAGTTTTCTTTCTCCTAGGACAGTTACCCAAATGCTGAAGATAGTGATGGCATATGCATCAGCAAGATAATTCACAAACTCAAAAGTACGCAAGCTTTTTCCCCATGACAAACAGATACTGTGTGAGAGGTTTCTAGGTACCCTCAGATGATCTCTTAGATGCATGGATGCCTAAATTGATTATCGCTGATTGTGTTTTGCATTTTAGTTTTTGCTACAGGAATGGTCGTAAAACATCAGTTTATTCGAAATGACAGGGAACAGAGAGATTTGCAAGATGTGTTGGAAAAGTAAGCTTGTCCAAAAGCTCCAGAATTGCCTGCTAAGGTAAATTAGCTGAACTATACAATTAATTTCAAATGTTCTCTTTATGATAAAAATATGAAGAAGTCACTATAATGGGAGAAATGCATTGGTTCCTACTGGTTCTTGAAACTTAAATCCAGCTCACTGTTTCATTCGACATAAATCGTATTACTTGTTTACGGAATAGTTTCATATTACTTTGTTTCCGTTATGCGTTCATGTACTTGAACAATATACTTTTGTGCTACTTTAGAATATATTTTGAATCTGCTTGTGATTTCAAAAACCAATGAATATTTCACATTCCATTTGTCGTCATAATTTCATAGGTTACTTTGGATAGCATTTAAAGTATAGTATTTAATATAATACTTATAGTTTAGTACAGTATAATCCTTAAAGCAATTTTATTTCACAGTCGCTTACCTATGTGCGTGTTTTAAGTGATTAATTACAGTTAGATACTCCTTTTCAATTTCATAACTAAAATTTTCTAGATAAATAACCAACTCGGCTTTACGCATTATGTTTAGTTTGTCTCCACATTTCATCTAAGATTAAGTTATGTACGTTACAGATCAAAATATCGAAATAGATGTGTTGTTGCTGTTTCCTTTCAACAAATTTTAGAAACATAATGGCTTTTTACTTGTGGAAGCCTAAGGTAAGATAGATTTTAAAGAATATTAGAATCCTGACTGTTTGAGAATTAGATCTGTTTTCTAAGAGGTGTAAATTCTACTGACTTCAACTTAACTTCGTATCAGTAAAAACATCAAATATTGTTTACTTAAAATCATTATTAGTCGAAGTATATTTGTTTACGTTTCAACTTTATATGATCAGCAATTCCATACATTTGTTACTGTTTTGTACAACTATGCTTTACCCGGTTTTCAAAGATAAACACAAAAAAAGCTGAAAGCAGAATTATAAAATATTTTCAATTAAGGAAAAAGAATTAACGAGAAGAAAGTCTTTAATTACTGCTCCACTCGATTTTTTTCGTTGTTCTGAATTATAGTTCCAAGTCCTCGTAAAGCTGCCATCCCAAAGCCAAGTCCATGATTGAGAAAATCTAAGCCAGGATTTGTTGGCATCAATTTAATATTCAAGAAATTTAATAAGTCCAAATTATTAATTGAAGCTGGTCTATTTTTTGGGACGGATTCCAGAGATAATAACATTTGCAGCGATCCTGTCAAATCCGGTCGATGCTGTTGCCATTCTCCTAAATTTTGTCCTGATGTTCCTAATATAAGCAGGAAAGGAACCACGAAAGATTTCATACCTTAAATAAAAACAATTAATTTTTTAAAAAAAGTAAAATTTAAGACACAAAGTTTGAAATTTTTTCCTTTTTTTCCTTTTGTAATTGTTTCGCTTAACGCAACTGACTTGAAATTTGGGTTTGATGGAACAAAAACAATCGCCTTAAAAAGTCACCTGATATGATAAAAAATGCTGCTGCTGTCGTAAATAGATCATATGGTAGTTCCGGACGACTGTTTTTATAGTGAATCTCAGAATATTTGTACAAATACTGCGAAGCTTAATAAAGAGTTAAAATATCAAAGACTACAGTAAATGTCAACAAAGCAATCATACATTTAAGAAGAATTGTTATTTCCATTACTACATTGGACTACCTTTTTTTTCAATTTAGTTACTTTAAGTAACCATGCAAACTTCGCCAATATGTCTTTCTTTTAACAGCAAATAATTTATATTTACAAATGCAAGAAAGAAAGACTTGCAGACTCAATTCAAGATTTTTTTGTTGACACTGATCACTTCGATTTTTGGTCGTTTAATCGTTCTTGGTATTTTTGTCAGAATTCCTGAATTTGTAAATATTAAGACAGCTTTAAAAGTTTGAAATGTTTCCCGATGATTTTAATACAACTTCACGTCAACTCTTAGTTTATATGAATTTTCCGTTTCCCAGTTATTGAAAAGAAAAAAAGCACTGTGACAATGAAATGAACGAATGATCCTGAATAGTTCGAAATCAAAACGATATGTTTATTTTAAATTTGAAATATTCTTATGGAATTTATTGGTTTATAAGCAATGGTTTTTTGGTGCATTTAAGAGATCAATGCTTGTGATTTTTCGGATGTGTAGAAAATAAGTAAGTTAGTGAATTGCTGAAAAAGAGTGAGTTCATTTTCTGTTATAGTGAAACATAGAAATTGAATTCATTAAAACTGCAGATCAAAGGTATCAAAGTTTCAAAGTCAGGCTTATTTTAGAAAATTTAAAAATCAAATTAAAAAGAACTCTTATTATCTTTGTTGATGAAGAAACAAGAAAAGAGCAAAGAACGATGGAATAAAATAAAAGAGAGTTTGTTCCAAAATTTATTTTTTGTGACGTTTTAAGGTTGAGGTTTTTCCAATATTTGAACGATTCCTTAAATACTACTTGTCCGATGTTGTTTATTCATTATTTCTTTCTGTTCATTGTGATTAGTAAATAAATATGAATTGTCATTTCATGTAAACCAGCATGTCAATATTTCAGTTAGAAAATCCGGTTCTAGATTCTTGAATAGATGAAGAATGACAAGTCTAGAGTTACATAACATCTCTTTTGTAAATTGCAATCTTTTCAAAATTTGAAATTCTTGCACAATTAAGAGATGGAGCAAAAAAAGAGGAAAAGACGCAATTTTTGATAGTTTTTCTTACACAATTTTTTTCATACAAATTCATTTACCTGAACTGTGATAGAATTCTTTTCAAATAGTCGTTCAAAAAGCCAAGCCATGACGATGTGCTTCATCCTTTACAAAAACAGAAAATATATAAAAAAACACAGAAGCACATAGAAATAAATCATCCACTTTTAACAAGTGCCAAGACAAGAATAATGCCAAGAAAGAAGTGAAAGATATTAAAGCAATCTCATAGAAAGCCTACGATCAATAAAGAGTAAAAAGTCAGATCGTTCACAGAAATGAATTTTTCTGAAAAAATTTTCCTTCTGCAACTTTTGCGAAAGATTCTATTACATTCTCAAAAAAATTCATTGTTGGAATTTTTTTTTTAAAGGTCAATAAAGCATAACAGATCAGTTCAATTCACTAGTTTTATGAAAATCATATGACCTTTGTGGTCAGTTAAAGATTGAAAGTTGTAACTTAAAAATTATACGTTCCTTCAAGAGTAGCTTTAGATCATTAAAAGACATCGACAATTATATGTTTTTTTTCTTATTTGAACGAGACCTTTCTTTCGAATCTGAAATATCTATTCAAACACTGCAAACTAACAGAAAATTAATTTTTTTTTAATGTGAAAGAAAAGTTTGCAAATATTCCAACATTTTTTGGATTCTACAGGAAATGATAATGGAATATTATTAAAACGATTTAAAAAGTGTATTAAATGATAAGACTGATGCAATACAAAATTCTTTTTCATTACGATTTAAAATTTCTTATTTAATTTTGCTCTAAAGCAAAATCATATGGTGCAAATATCGTTTAAGCCATCAAAATGCATTAATAGTTTATAGCTGCCCAGATGAATTATCTTTAATAATATGACTGTGACAGCAACATTGGTTTCCGATGTAGTCAAAAGATCTCCATACTTCTTCTTTTTGTGTTCTCTCAAATCAAAATTTTCACAAAAATTTGACACCTCATTTATCATATTTGGTCATATGCGGTATGTGCGTGTTTGTATTTCTGCAAACTGTTGAAATGTTTAAATCCTCTGAGCACAGAGTAGAATATTTGAATTTCATGTCGCATATGTCATACTTGAATTATTTTTTCACCATTTTTCTCTCTTTATCATCTTACAAAAGTGCAAACAGCTAATTATTCACCGCATTCGATTATTGGTACTATCACTGTTAAATCACCTTCATTTGATATCCAGAATAAACTGAAATGAAATGATTCAGTGAGAAAAATTTGATGGTAGTTTTGCTTCAGTTCTTAAATAATCACAATTTAAAGAAATTCTGCAGATACCATTGAATAACACCACTTTTTTATCACCGGTTTTTCTCTTCATAGTATAAAATCCCGTCCTTTATCAAGAAAATGAATCACATTGATAATTTATTTACTGTTACTATCAATTATTCGCAACATAATGATTATAAAATAATAGGACCGTCGATAAATGATAATATTTGAAGTGACAGAATTCAATTTTCTGAGTCGAATCGAAAAATATTTCTCTACAAGAATTAAAAGAGTCGAGCCGAAAAACAGGAATTAAAAGACGGCTAAATGGATACAGCGAGCTAATAAACTATCCAGCCGGTGGAAAGTGCGTATGACACATCATACGATCTTTTAGTCTAATACAACCATAGAACTACAAGATTAATTTTTCGCTATCAAACAATCCATTAGTTATTTAGTATTGCAAATATCAGTGTCTGAACTATCTAATTCTTTTCAGTCAAAATAGAATAGAAAAAGTAATTTTGCATCCTTTTATATAAAATTATTTTATTATTAAAAGAGTTCTAGCTGCGATACAATTCACACAACTAGCTCAGAGTAGAATATAAAGCGTTTATGCTTTTTTTTTTGTATATTAGCAAATTTATATTTCATTTTTTTATTTATCATAAAATGCTGTCGAAAATGTTGGAAAGTGAATAACAAATCAAAATATACTTGGAAAAACCAATAAAAAAAAAAAAAAAAAAAGCATTATCACATACTAACAAAAGTACTTTGTATTTTTATTACAAATAAGTTGAGAAAAGTGCAATATGGAAATATGAGAATTATTTATACAACCTTACGTAACTGAATTCATGACGAAAAAATTTCTATCCCTTTAACTGTTTCCTACAGTCTATCACAAAAAAAAGAAAATTATTCTCATCTTTCGAAGGAAATGAAATTTATCATCCAGATTTATTTACGGGAAATTAGCGAAATTTGTAGTTGTTAAATCAAGTTTGTTAAATTTTTAATCCAAATAAAATATTAACTAATTCATTGTTGGCAATACAAACAATCAGTCATAGATGAATGGAACAAATGTGCAGTTATGAGAAAAACACAGTAGCGTATTTAAAACCACAAAATAGCAATTATTCTTCTTTCTTCTTCATAACTTTAAGCTCTGCAGTGAGATCATTTCGAGAGTAGTATTTTGAATGTTCACAAAAATATATGCACACAACATTAAACTATCACAAAAATATATGATGCAACATTAAACTATCACAAAAAAATATGACACAACATTAAACTATCACAAAAAAAATATGACACAACATTAA